>ML287079.1:8382-50258 GCA_005239495.1 Nicotiana undulata | reverse complement strand
GTGACACCAGTTCTGGGATTCGTTATGGGTTTTATTTCGAAAAGTGCTATGTTGTATTTTGGGTGATTTTGTTAAATTTTATATGGTGGACCATCGAAGCCTTGGTTATCTTGTTCGTATTTGTTGTTAGTAAGTTTTATTTAGTTCAAACGTTGGCTTGTCTAGCGGGCTCAACGTTAGACGCAGTCATGGCCCGAAGGTGGGATTTTTGGGTCGTGACAGCCTAGTAAGTATAAAGACTAACCTCGGTGGACTAGTGACGAGGACTAGTCAAGACACCCACTGGTCTAGTAAATTAAACAGACATACGTATAGGAATGACATGACATGACACCTGTCTAATGGCTACACCATATAATTATAAACATAACCAGTACAAAGGGGGAGGAAGATACATCAAATAACATAGAACATCGTAATATTATACAGAAGAAAGGACGGGGTGCAAATCAAAAGCGGAAACCACAACACAGTAAAATAATAGTAACTCAGCACTGCAATAATTTTCCCCTCAAGCCTTACTCAACAACTCCTACAATTTAGTCAATTCTTCGAGTGAAACCTTTAAATCGTAAGTTTATATTGAAAGCTTTTTAAAAAAAAATATAATCATTTCATTTTGAGTAAAGTCTCCTTCGAAATACACTTCCTCCAACGATATATAAATATACTGTACAGAACGAAAACCTCAAACACAAATTCCTTTCAATAAAAGCTTTTCAGATGTACCTTTCTAGTAGATGTTTTCCAAACATAGATGCTTTCATATGAATGCTTTGCAAACATACCTTTGGAAAACAATAACCTTGCAAACATAGTTTCCTTCAAGGTAAATGCCTTTAAACTTTACTTTTCAATAATTGTCTTTCAGACGTAGTTTCCAATAGAACGAGTGCACGGCATCACCCTTCGTGCTTTTACTCTCGTCCTCCCCATAGAAATCGACCGATATGGCACGCAAATTAAGTAAATTAAACAAGTAAAAGACATGTACATGGCAACAACAATGAGACGAAGGTCAAGTACAGGACAATAATAACAGGGCACACCAAATATGTAAGTACAACAATAACAGCTCAAAGTACGGTACACGTAAACACGGGGAAACAAATATCACATCATAATACATGTCCCTCTTCCTCACCTGCACGGAAACGCCCTTCGTGCCATGAACTCACTCACAATATCATGCACGGCATCACCCTTCGTGCTTTTAATTTCAATAATATGGCACGTCATCAACCTTCGTGCTTTATACTCTTTCCTCACACGATAATGAATATAAACAAAGGCACGACATCACCCATCGTGCTTTACACTCTTTCCTCACATGATAATGAATATAAATAATGGCACGATATCACCCGTCGTGCTTTACATTCTTTTCTCACATGATAATGAATATAAACAATGGCACGACATCACCCTTCGTGCTTTACACTCTTTTCTCACATGATAATGCATATGAAATGGCACGGCATCACCCTTCGTGCTTTACACTCTTTCTCACCCAAACAAATGCAATGATAACATTCAGACAAGGGAATCAGTAGCATAAAAAATCATAAAAATCATACTGTCCCGAAAAGGGTGTCAACAATGGAGACAACATCATCAACAACATGAACAATAATAAAAACCATATTGTCCCGGCAAGGGAGTCAACAATGGAAACCAGATCATCAGCAACATAAACAATAGTAGAAACCATACCGTCCTGGCAAGGGAGTCAACAATCAAAGCAATATCATCCCAGCAAGGGAAATATCTATAACCAATCTCACTTAAACAATTAGCTTCACGGAATAAACTCAGTTTGAACAATGCTCAGTAATAGGCAACACCAAGAAAATACCATCAACACAGATGATTATCAACTAAACCTAGGTAGAACTTAAGGGAAAATCATGTAATTCACAATGTACGACTCACGGGCATGCTTGACACCAACATATAGATATTCAAATTTCTACTAAACAATTATAGGGCGAGATTATGCTAGTTCTAGTCAAATAGGCAGTTTATGAAGGAAGATAAGGCACAACGGTAGGAAAGGTAAAGTCTTCATTTAAGTCAATTAAGATCAAATAAGGAACAAGGAACACTAAGCAAGTAATTTCTAATTTAAATTGAAAGAAATGAAACTAGCAATCGGGAACTCAAATGTAACAATTACAACTTTAGACACGGGGAATATAAGGTCCTACGAATCCAAAAAGGCCAACCTATTTGCAAATAAGCCCGAGTACGCACTCGTCACCTCACGTACACGGGCTACAATCAACATAAAAGACTCAATCCTAAGGGGTAGTTCCCCCCCACAAGGTTAGGCAAGATACTTACCTCAAATACGATTACCCGATACTCAAAAGTGAACTCCTCGGGCGAAAAGACCTTCGGACGAATCAAAATTAACTAAAGCAACTTCAAAATACACATAAAACGTATAAGGAACTATTCCGAATAATAAAGTTTCAATCTTTACAAAATTATAAAAATCGACCCAAAAGTCGACCCCCGGGACCGCACCTCAAAACTCGACAAAATTTACAAAATCCGAATACCCATTCTAGTACGAGTTCAACCATACAAATTTTATCAAATTCCGATACCATTCGATCCCTCAAATCATGATTTTTAAATTTAGAAATTTTCTTTCAAAACCCACATCTTTCTCAACTAAAACTATAATTTAAATGATAAAATCAAGAACAAATCCATGGAATATATTTAATTCTAATGGAAGAACACTTACCCATTCGATTTGTGAGAAAAACCCTCAAAGAATCGCCAATAACCGAGCTCTAGAAGTCAAAATATGATAAAAATGGTGAAACCCCCGATTTTGATTATATTCTGTCTGCCTAGATATTTGAGCATTGCGATCGCGGACACAAGGATGCGATCGCATAGAAGCAAAATGTTGCTGGGCAAAAAGGTACTATGCGATCGCGAATAAGTTGATGCGATCGCATATAAGGGAATTATGGTCACTGTCCAGTGGTGCATCGCGAATAAGTTGATGCGATCGCATATAAGGGAATTATGGTCACTGTCCAGTGGTGCATCGTGAACACCACAAGGGGAATCCGGACGCGGACAAGAAGAACAGGAGAGCTACGCGAACGCAGGGATACCTATGCGAACGCAATGAAAGAAAACCATCTGCCCTCAGCCCTAATTTCACTGTACGAATGTGATGGAGTAAATGCGATCACGAAGGAGAAGAATGTATACTTCCGCGATCGTGAACGTGTCTATGCGAACGCAGTGAAGGAATCACTGGGCGGGTCAAGGCAACACTATGCGATCGTGACCACTACTATGCGATCGCATAGAAGAAAACCAGGAGACAACATCAACAGTGGAAAATGAGGAAAAATTGACTTGAAGCCTATCCGAAACACACCCGAGGCCCACGGGACCCCATCCAACAACACACACAAGTCATATCACCTCACACGGACTCTCTCGGGGTTTCAAATCACATAAAGGAACACTAAAACGACGAATCAAACCAAAAATCAAACTTATGAATTTTCAAAACTTCAAATATTATAACTCGTGTCGAAACCTATCAATTCAACCTAGAATGAACTGAAATTTTGCAGACAAATCACAAATGACATGACGGACCTACAACCACTCTCGGAATTTCGTACCGAGCCCGATATCAAACTTACACCTATTGGCCGAAATCGCCGAAATTCTAACTTTTATCAAAATACCTCAAATTACTCTACGGACCTCCAAAACCAATTCCAGACGCGCGCCTAAGTCCAAAATCATCATACGAAGCTGTTGATATTAACCAAAACTCATTCTGAGTCTGTTTACACCAAAATCAAACCTCCGGTCAACTTCCATCACTTAAGCTTCAAAATTTGAAAATTTTCTCCCAATTCGACTCCTGATTATCCGATAACTGAATCCAATCACGCACGCAGGTCGGTATACTGAATGTGAAGTTGTTCAAGACCTTACTCCACCGAACGGAGTTTAAATTCTCAAAACGACCGGTCAGGTCGTTACATTCTCCCCCTTTTAAAACAAACGTTCGTCCTTGAACGTGCCAAGATTCACCTCGAACTCATCAAATAACTGATTGCACACTTCCAACACACACCCGCGGGTCATCCCACGTCACCCCAACCTACCTAAGCCTGATGGCACAATCACAACTGCAATATAGCCTTCCCATAACACCGATGAGCCTCATACCTCAATTTCTCACCTTATACTCATTTCCAAATGACCCGATTATAAATCCATATCCGGAATTAGCCTCAACCAGCTGCATTAACTCATGACTATACCCATAAGGTACGACCACACAATATAGCACATCACACACGGGCTCATAATAACACTTTTGATCACAATAACTTCCTGAAATCAACTCAGCATTGGCAATCAGCCTCACATCTGAAAGAACTATATTTCCAAACTCCATAATACTGATAATGATGCAATAAACACGAAGACCTCATTATTAGGCACCCAAATCACCGAGCCACAACTAACACCACCGGGCACACATCCTGCAAGCTAAGCTAAAGAAGCACATAACAAAATTACTGAATATGAAAATGGAAACATATAAAGAAACTATCAAACAAGCCCATAGGCACAACTCTCTATCAATACTGACTTACCAAAAACAATATAACAAGGAAGAAGCAAATCATATGAACAAATCACAAGGATCCCATCCTGATAAAATTTCCACCGCGGTACTCAACCCGGTCCAAACATATCGAATCACAAATATCACGAGGACCTCGCCCTCAACTCTGAATCACATACCGAAAATATATCGTACCAATTGAAATTCCTCCACTAACTCATCTCGGCTGCTAAAATCATAACGCTAACTGAACTCACATCTCGATGGAGTATCAAATCACAGCTCGTAAATAAAATACTTAGGAAAATCACACAAAGCTTACCACGAAGAACAACAAGGACTCAATTCCAGTTTTGCCACTATCAAGGATGAATAAAACAATGATAGACACGGGATACTACTCATAGAATCTCTCATCGGGAGCAAACACAAAAATAGAGTGCAAAACATGAAACTCATTTATCAATAAAGCAACAAATATGGGAACTCGTCCCGACCAACAGATCTATAGTGAGATACAAATGGTGCCCCTATGAAGCATTTCAAAACATACCTCTATGATAACATTTGACCCAACGGTCTCCAGCCTACTATATGAAATACATCAACGGGCCGGGCCTCCCCCTCTTGGGCGCCCTCTACTCACCTGAATACCCTGCTATAACACACATACCTGAATCTTGGAACCAATTCTCACCCTGTGGCTAATATCTCCACACTCAAAAAAACCTCCCTGCCGACATGGCCATGGAAACCATACAATACGAGTCCTCTGGGACCCATGAGTAACTGAAAACTCCATGCGAAGCTGGTAATGCAAACTGAACTGACTGACCCAAAATTCTCTACCGTGCCATACCTTGCCTCCATAATATGGACCAATATATTTCTCCGATCTACGAGTCCTTCTTGCCTCCCTGAACTCTCTCTCCTGATCTCGTCTGTCCTCTCGCTCTCGGTCCCACATGCTCTCTAATCGGCGAGCGATCTCTACTACATGCTGAAACGAGGGATCCTACTCTAACTGTCGAGTCATGCTGAATCAAATATCATGCCTGAGTCCCTCAATGAATCTACAGACTCGCCTCATAACTGAAGCAACCAAGCGAGTTGCCTATCTGGACAACTCGCTGAATCCGACATAGCGCTCCAATACTGACATAGTGCCTTGACATGTTTGCTCCAACTCTGCGCGCCATGCATCTCGGAGGAACTGGAGTGCAAACTCCCTCAAAAGCATCTCTAAAACCTGAATCCTTGCAGGTGAAGCTGGGCCAGGCTACCCCAACTCATATGCCCGCCACCACTGACAACCCGCTCCTCTGAGCTGAGACGTGACAAAAATAACCCTGTTCATCTCCACAATACCCGAAGTACAAAAAATGTAGTGACACTCCTCCAGGAAACCCTAGGCATGATCTGTCGTCAATCCACTGAAAGATAGGAGGGTGGTACTTCCTATACCTTTCAAGTCCAAGGTATTCTTGCTCCGATGTTGCTTCCCTAACCACGGGCTGAACCGAAACAACCTATCGTGCTGCCATGAAAACTGGAACCTGACCAATATGATCTCGCTGCTCTGGAGTGTAGACGGTGGGAGTCTGAACTCCTCCCCTAATCCGTGGAGTAGCCGGTGCCCTAAAATCAATCCCGCCTGAGTCAATGTACCAATCGTACTTGAGAACAGTGCCAAGGTCTCTTGAAGACACGTGCTCCTCGTCGATCTCTGTCTCTGACCCTTGCGACATTTTTTTCGGGGTAACATCATCAGGAACCGCAGTTCGTATCCTCACCATCAGTGAGAGAATGGAACGATAAATTTCAAGCTTTAATATCAATGAAATCGCACGATAGGAATGGAGGAAGTTAAATTGTCCTAATAGTTCTGTAGCCTCTCGAAGATAAGTATAGAACTCTCCGTACCGATCCACAAGACTCTACTAAACTCGCTTATGACTTGTAGAACCTATGAACCTAGAGCTCTGATACCAACTTGTCAGGACCCAATTTTCCCTTCGCTAGGTATCGTGACGGCACCTAGTCTTAAGGACTAGGTAAGCCTAACATTTAGTAAACATAAATAAAATATTGAAACTTTTGAATGCTTCTCAATAAAAATCTCTATTCATTACATATCATCCAAAAACCCGGTAATTACAAGTCATAAGCTTTAAGGAATCTACCCTAACATCTCTAATACCACTGTTCGGAATAAATACAATAATGTATGAATACTACTTGCAAGAAGGTGACTCCGAACCGCGGACGCTGAAACGGTTTTACCTCGAGTCTCCACAACAGCAACCGCGCTGGTAGCTATCGATCAATTGCTATGCAAAAACCTGGGATCTGCACTAAAAATGTGCAGAAGAGTAGCATGAGCACACCACAGCGGTGCCCAGTAAGTATCAAGACTAACCTCAATGGACTAATGACGAGGACTAGTCTAGACACCCACTGGTCTAGTAAATTAAACAGACATACGTATAGGAATGACATGACATGACACCTGTCTAATGGCTACACCATATAATTATCAACATAACCAGTATAAAGGGGAAGGAAGATACATCAAATAACATAGAACATCGTAATATTATACAGAAGAAAGGACGGGATGCAAATCAAAAGCGGAAACCACAACACAGTAAAACAATAGTAACTCAACACTGCAATAATTTCCCCCTCAAGCCTTACTCAACAACTCCTACAATTTAGTCAATTCTTCGAGTGAAACCTTTAAATCGTAAGTTTATATTGAAAGCTTTTTAAAAAAATATAATCATTTCATTTTGAGTAAAGTCTCCTTCGAAATACACTTCCTCCAACGATATGTAAATATACTGTACAGAACGAAAACCTCAAACACAAATTCTTTTCAATAAAAGCTTTTCAGATGTACCTTTCTAGTAGATGTTTTCCAAACATAGATGCTTTCATATAAATGCTTTGCAAACATACCTTTGGAAAACAATAACCTTGCAAACATAGTTTCCTTCAAGGTAAATGCCTTTAACTTTACTTTTCAATAATTGTCTTTCAGACGTAGCTTCCAATAGAAGAAGTGCACGACATCACCCTTCGTGCTTTTACTCTCGTCCTCCCCACAAAAATCGACCGATATGGCACGTAAATTAAGTAAATTAAATAAGTAAAAGACATGGACAGGGAAACAACAATGAGACGAAGGTCAAGTACAGGACAATAATAACAAGGCACACCAAATATGTAAGTACAACAATAACAGCTCAAAGTACGACACACGTAAACACGAGAAACATATATCACATCATAATGCATGTCCCTCGTCCTCATCTGCAAGGAAATACCATTCATACCATGAACTCACTCACAATATTACACACGACATCACCCTTCGTGCTTTTACTCTCAATAATATGGCACAACATCACCTTTCATGCTTTTAATTTCAATAATATGGCACGGCATCAACCTTAGTGCTTTATACTCTTTCCTCACATAATAATGAATATAATAATGGCACGACATCACCCTTCATGCTTTACACTCTTTCCTCACATGATAGTGAATATAAACAATGGCACGACATCACCCTTCGTGCTTTACACTCTTTCCTCACATGATAATCCATATGAAATGGCACAGCATCACTCTTCGTGATTTACACTCTTTCTCACCCAAACAAATGAAATGATAGCATCCAAATCAGCAGCATAAACAATCATAGAAATTATACTGTCCCGGCAAGGGAGTCAACAGTGGATACAACATCATCAACAACATGAACAATAATAGAAACCATACTATCCCGGCAAGGGAGTCAACAGTGGATACAACATCATCAACAACATGAACAATAATAGAAACCATACTATCCCGGCAAGGGAGTCAACAATGAAAACAAGATCATCAACAACATAAACAATAGTAGAAACCATACCGTCCCGACAAGGGAGTCAATAATGGAAATAATATCTTCCCAGCAAGGGAAGCAACTATAACCAATCTCACTTAAGCAATTAGCTTCACAGAATAAACTCAGTTTGAAATTTGATCAGTAATAGGCAACACCAAGAAAATACCACCAACACAGATGATTATCAACTAAACCTAGGTAGAACTTAAGGGAAAATCATGTAATTCACAATGCACGACTCACGGGCATGCTTGACACCAACATATAGATATTCAAATTTCTACTAAACAATTATAGGGCGAGATTATGCTATTTCTAGTCAAATATGCAGTTTATGAAGGAAGATAAGGCACAACGGTAGGAAAGGTAAAGTCTTCATTTAAGTAAGTTAAAATAAAATAAGGAACAAGGAATACTAAGCAAGTAATTTCTAATTTAAATAGAAAGAAATGAAACTAGCAATCGGGAACTCAAATGTAACAATTACAACTTCATACACGGGGAATATAAGGACCTACGAATCCAAAACGACCAACCTATTTGTAAATAAGTCCGAGTACACACTCGTCATCTCGCATACACGAGCTACAATCAACATAGAAGAGTCAATCCCAAGGGGTAGTTCCCCCACACAAGGTTATGCAAGATACTTACCTCAAAGACGACAACCCGGTACTTAAAAGTGAACTTTTCAGGCGAAAAGACCTTCGGATGGCTCAAAATCAACTAAAGCAACTTCAAAATACACATAAAACGTATAAGAAACTATTCTGAATAATAAAGTTTCAATCTTTACAAAATTATAAAAATCGACCCTAAAGTCGACCCCCGAGCCCACACCTCGAAACCCGACAAAATTTACAAAAACCGAATACCCATTCTAGTACGAGTTCAACCATACAAATTTTATCAAATTCCGATACCATTTGGTCCCTCAAATCATGGTTTTTAAATTTAGAAGTTTTCTTTCAAAACCCACATCTTTCTCAACTAAAACTATAATTTAAATGATAAAATCAAGAACAAATTCATGGAATATATTTAATCTAATGGAAGAACACTTACCGATTCGATTTGTGTGAAAAACCCTCAAAGAATCGCCAAGAAGCGAACTCTAGAAGTCAAATTATGATAAAAATGGTGAAACCCCCGATTTTGGATTATATTGTGTTTGCCCAGATATTTGAGCATTGCGATCGCGGACACAAGGATGCGATCGCATAAAAGAAAAATGTTGCTGGCCAAAAAGGTACTATGCGATCGCGAATAAGTTGATGCAATCGCATATAAGGGAATTATGGTCACTGTCCAGTGGTGCATCGCGAACGCGACAAGGGGAATGCGGACGCGGAGAAGAAGAACAGGAGAGCTACGCGAACGCATGGATACCTATGCGAACGCAATGAAAGAAAACCATCTGCCCTCAGCCTTATTTCCACTGTGCGACCGCGATGGAGTAAATGCGATCGCGAAGGAGGAGAAAGTGTAATTCCGCGATCGCGAACGTGTCTGTGCGAACGCAGTGAAGAATCACTGGGTGGGTCAAGGCAACACTATGCGATCACGACCACTACTATGCGATCGCATAGAAGAAAACAAGGAGACAACATCAGTAGTGGAAAATGAGGAAAGATTGACCCAAATCCTATCCGAAACACACCCGAGGCCCCCGGGACCCCATCCAACCACACACACAAGTCATATAACCTCACACGGACTCGCTCGGGGTTTCAAATCACATAAATCAACACTAAAATGACAAATCAAACCAAAAAACAAACTTATGAATTTTCAAAACTTCAAATATCAAAACTCGAGTCGAAACCTATCAATTCAACCCGGAATGACGTAAAATTTTGCAGACAAATCATAATTGACATGAAGGACCTACAACCACTCTCGAAATTCTGTTCCGAGCCCGATATCAAAATTACACCTATCGGCCGAAACACCGAAATTCTAACTTTCGCCAAAATACCTTAAATTACTCTACGAACCTCCAAAACCAATTTCGGACGCGCGCCTAAGTCCAAAATTATCATACGAAGCTGTTGACATTAACCAAAACTCATTTTGAGGCCGTTTACACCAAAGTCAAACCTCCGGTCAACTTCCATCACTTAAGCTTCAAAATTTGAAATATTTCTCCCAATTCGACTCTGGATTATCCGGTAACTGAATCCAACCATGCACGTAGGTCGGTATACACAGTGTGAAGTTGTTCAAGACCTTATGCCACCGAACGGAGTTTAAATTCTCAGAATGACCGCTCGAGCCGTTATCACATATTTGTCAGTTTCCTACTTAAACTATTCGGTGTTCCTACAACCCTCAGAACAATATTGCCGCTTGTATTAAAACTCCTTCATCTCTGACCTGACATAACATGTATAGATACTCTCTTCGAAGCGCGTGGTAGCTGAAAATATCCATTAAAATGGCCCACCTAACATAAAATAATGGCTAACTAACCTAACCCTCTTTCAAATTTAATTTTTTTAAAAATAAATATTCTCCTTATTTCGGTTATATCCATTTTTCTTCCTCATTTTTTACCATTCTTCCTTATTTTTTCACCTTTATTCTTTATTTTTCACCTTCTTCTTTTTCATATTTTAACCTTTTTTCTTCCGTTCTCCATATGGGTTTCCTTTGAAAAAAATTCTCCTTCTCTTGTTTCCTCTGAAATTGTTTATTCTCTTTTTTGTTTTAGTCCTCTTTCATGTCTTACACATATTGTTTAAAGAATACCAATTTAAATTTTCTTATTAAACTCAACACCCTTGTAAAGAACAAAGGTGAATCTCTTGAACCTTCTTTATGTAATCTGGAATTAGAGAATATAATTGCTGGACAATTGATTTTTTATTTGTGAAATTTTATTTTGTGTAATTTGTTGTTGTAATACAAGATGTCTTTTAAGAAATACAACACTATATGCCTTTATTTATGTTTTAATTGTGCTACGAAGTGAATATAAATAATGACTTATCAATTGGAGTCTAGCATAAAGCATTATCACAATTAAACCTAAAATTAATACATTACATTAGATATTATTTTGGCCAAAACTCTTAGAATTAATCAATCATTCGAGAGTAATACATCATGAGTAAACTATGTAAAAAAAATTGTACAAACCATAGGTTAATATAGTTAGATAGACGTACCTTTAAAAGTCCAACATGTGGTCTTAATATATATGAGGATATTCAGGGAGGTTTTGAGGACACCAGATATTTTAAGTAGGTAACTAACAAAAAAGTGATAGTTTAGGCGGATTTTATGAGTTAAATAGCTACATGTAGTGCTACATGACACGTTTTTAGACAATTAGGAGCGTGTACTAGACGCACCTCTAAAAATACAATAAGGGGATTTTAATATAAAAGACAATATAGTTCAGAGGATTTTTGGGGACACCGAATAATTTAAGTAAGAAACTGACAAAAACTTAATAGTTTAGAAATTTTTTGGATATTAACTGTAAAATGTTATATCGCTCATCAGTTGCTTTTAGATGATATAAACGCACAAATTTCAACATAGTATTAGAATGGGCAAAGATTGTGAAGTTTTTGTTTCATTCTCACCTATATCATAAGGGGAAAAGGTTCAACTTGCCCCTGTACTATTTAAAATTGAACAATTTTGCGGTCTGTCAAACTCTTGGTCAATAATTACTCGGAGTCTTACCCACTCGAAGTAATAATCTCTTTTGACAACCCACAACTAAGGGTGTCTAACGGGTGGGCCGGGCCGGGCCGGATAGTATTTTTTTGAACTGTACGGGTTATGGGATTGGGCCGGTTACGGTTAATTGTTAACGGGTTTGGGTTTATCCGGGTAAAAAGTAACCCGTACGGATAGGGGTTTAAGGGGCCGGGCTGGGCCGGGTTACAAGTATTTCAATTTTTTTTTATTTTTTGTACACGTATTGTGTCGTTGAACCGGTCCGGTCCGGGCCGGTTAAACCGGTACCAGCACTGTTCATATGGACCGGGTTTGACCGGTCCGGTTACCCGTTAAGAAAAAAAAAATATTTCAACCCCCCTACCCAGCCCCACCCGGCCCCTTATGAATCGGGTCGGTCCGGTTTCGGTTTAAACCGGTCTGGGCCGGTCTGGTGACGGGTCAACCCGGCCCCTTAGCAACCTTTACCCACAACAAGGGGCGGATTTAGCATAGAAAGTACGTTTTCGATAGAATTCAATAACGACTTCGGTTCAAGCTTTGTATTTGTATGGAGTAAATCATTGAATATATAATAAATATCATACTTATGCATAAATTTGACAAGATGATTAAAAATAATAGTTATCCACCTAACCCAACCCACTAAAAGTGGGTTGAATAACTGACTTTTTTAAACCAGGTCGAATATGAATAATTATTCATATTATCTATTAGAAAAATGAGTAACCAAATGGGTAACCAATGGGTAAAATATGGATAATATTGCAAGGGACAAAAAATTCATATTAGAGCTTGATACTAATGTGAAGTCATGAATGAATAATATGGTTACTCATTTTATCCGCCGGTTAACCCGTTTATTACCCGTGTTAAATATGAGCGGGATAATAATTTATCCATTTTTTCATTTCCCGTTTTAATCCGAACCATATCCGATCCGACCCGCCCGTTTGCCACTCCTAGTCATGCACGTCAAATAGAGAACCTATATAAAGTTCAAATTTTGAAGGCGTGTGTGCGGCCACAACTTGCTTTAGTTTCTTTTCCTACACAAAGAATATCCTGCCCTATGGACTACATCTCTTTAATACAGAAAGATCCTTAATGGTTCCCCTTGGATAGGATTCCTTTCCAAATGAATGCCTCCTTTTATAGGCAGTGGGGAAACAATCCTGTGCAACGTCATGCATTGCGTTGGCAGCTCCTATCATTTTTCTCATTTTTTTTGTTATTTTTCATTCTTTGCTTTTGCTTTCTTCATTTGCCTTTTAGTCATCACATGACATTCTTCATTTGCCTTTAAGTCATCACATGAACCGTCACATGGGTATGGTGACTTGTCAACCAATAGTAAACTTTTTAGGAGCTCAGCCTTAAAGAATATCATGGACAACGACAACCATACACTTAAATTCAAAATTGATGGAACTTAGTGGGCCTTTGAACATAAGAACTTTGAATTTCTTTTAAACAAAAGCGAATTATTTGTAAGTGAAAATTGTTATAAATAGAGTTCTATTTAAGGTGAATGTCTATATTTTAGAGAGATTTTAGGGATTTTATTTGGTGGCTAAATCACTTTTTCCCTATAAATAGAAATGTTTTATTTCATTGTAAATCATCCCAATTTTCAATAAGAATTCTCTCTCTCTCTCTCTCTCTTTACAATATTGTTCTTCTTCTTTTATTGTTTTATAACACGTTATCAGCACGAGACTCTAATCAATTGAGCAGAAGCTTTGGGATTGAGCATAATGATTGTCAATTCTCCATGACTAAATTCTAAAGTATTGAGTTTCTAAAGTACTTATTAAGTTTGATAGTCGTAAAATTTACTACTAATCAAAGAAACTTATTGAGTTTCTAAAGTATTTTCGAAAGCGATTGGTTATACCGAGACTATAAATAAAGTGGATGTTTATTGATAACCCATATCACAATAAACTTGGAGTTTATTGATAATTGCAAACGCCATGGTGTAAACTTGAACTTTATCAACATTGATAATTTATTCAGCTGTCATAATTGTTTTAGCCATATCAATTTAAGTAAAATGTGCAAAAATGAAAGAGAATTCACATGGGTAAATATTAAAGAACTAGAAAGTGTTTTACGCATTCTCTTATGTTGTTTGTTCCCATTAATTAATAGACCAACTAAAATTGGGATTGAACCCCATGAATGATGAAAATATCGAAGGTGAATATGGGCCCATTCACCTACCATGTATACCACATAAGATGCATCTATGAGATGGTTACATGTGCAATTATTATTAATCCACAACCTGCTGTTTGCGAGGTAACCTGCTCAATAATTTGATTTAGAGCATAATTTCCAGTTTTTTTATTCAAGATAGTTCATCTTGATAAGTTGGTTTACATCACAATTGGTGTAGCAAAATGATTTATTGAGAGCCTCCACTTAATAGCTAAACTATTGCTTATGATAACAAAGTTATCTATATCAGTTTGATATATGTTATACACGAAAGTATATTACATTCGCCCCTCACAAGTGGCTCAGGGTTAGGAACCATATAATTCCATCTTATTATTGTTTGTGTGCGGTGTATATTTTGATTAACACCATAATGCACAAAGATGGGTTCCCAAAATTGAGGAAGAAAGTCAGTTTTTCTAACATGAGGAGGAGACATGATAAACAATTCAGAAAAAGTTACGTGAAAAGAATTATCATTTGTACATCTAGATCCTCGAATAATATAAAATGGATTTGAAGTTCATAAAAGATAATTCATCAACAATGCAAAGCATGCCAGACACATTTGCTGACCCAAAGAAAGTAACTATATTCTCATTACAAATGCTCCTATTATGTCCTAGAAGGACAAAGTCTATGGTACGCTTAAAGCGTATAGACAAATCGGTTCAAATAAACTTCTTGATAAAGAAGATGAGCAAATGATCAAAATGATCACAATAAAGGAGGCAAGTTATCTAGAAGATCACATGACATAACATTTCATAAATTCTCATGAGAGGTTCAGGTACCTGAAAATATGAATGAAGAGATCTATATGTTATGTCTTTATGAAATAAAAAATATTGGAACCGATATAAAATGTTCGTCGACGATATCTATCATAACGCTAAGTATAGATGAGGATCTTAAGTTTGTCGAATACAGACACAAAGATATTGGCCAAATAGAAGAGACGCAATTCGAATAGAATTGGTTTCATATGAAAGACAAGTATTTGGACCTGCAGTTCAAACACTTGAAAATATAAAGTCAATGATATGTGCACTCAGTTTTCGATATCTTATTTGTCTAGCATGACATGTAAACTTGATATGCATCTAATTAAAGTCTATTATATAACTTATATGACAATTCTTGAAGGATTTAAATCGCCTAAGGCATATACAATTTTAGGTCATGAAGTACCACATTATAAGTGCCATTTGTGCACATATGTATCTTGCTATAACTATACACATAATAATATGATAGCGAGAATACGTTTATGGAGATATTGAACAGGTTATTCCACGACATTATATGAAGATATTACATATATACAAGAATGATGATTTCAAGGTGCAACATATTCATTCAAGTGATAATATGGTTGATATGTTCACCAAATCTCTACTGATATCAACCTTCAAGAAGCTTGTAACGACCCGACCGGTCGTTTTGCGTTATCAGACCCCATTCCCCTAAATGAAACTTCCCATAGCGGCTTATTATGATTTATGACTTGCGGGGACGGGTGGTTCGGGATTCAGAAGTATTTAGAGCAGTATAGGAACACTTAGTTCCTTAAGGTTGGCCTTTTTGGCAAAGTTTGACTTCGGTTAAGATTTTGAGAAAACGACCTCGGAATCGAGTTCTGACAGTTCCAGTAGCTTCGTATGATGATTTCGGACTTGGGCACATGTTCGGAATGGGTTTTGGATGACCCGGGGGCGTTTCGGCGCCCAATATCGAAATGAGAATTTCCTTAAGTTTGAAATTTTGTATAAAACGTGTTTTTGTGTTATCGAGGTCCGAATGGAATTTCGAGACCGGGAATAATTCCGTTATGTCATTTATGACTTGCCTGCAAAATTTGGTGTCATTCCGAATAGTATAGGTCGGTTCGGCGCATTGTTACCGAATTCAAGAACTTGAAGTTCTTAAGTTATGATTCTAGGGGTTTTGGGATGTGATTTTGAGTTTTAGCATGGTTTTGAGTGTTCCAAAGGCTCGAGCGAATCTGTATTATGATTTGGGACTTGTTGGTGTATTTGGACGGGAGTCGGGTGGTCCCAGGTGCCTTCCGCACACCACACGAGGCCAAAAACCAGCTAAAATAGCTGCTTGTGCACCTGTTCTGGTGTGACCGCAGGTGCAGTTTCCCAGGCGCAGGTGCGACCCCCAGCAGGCAGGCCATTTCTCGCAGGTGCGGATAAAGTTCCGCAGGAGCGGAGCCGCATGTGCGGTCTCCTCTCCGCAGGTGCGGGCCCAGGCCTCCTCGTCCAATTCCGTAGGTGCGAGACCGTAGGTGCGGTCCTTGAGCCGCAGGTGCGGAACAACTGTTAGGCAGTGTGCTTCTTTTAAATACAGGATTTTGTTCCTTTTCTTCATATTTATCCACCATTGTCGACCTAGGGAGTTTGAGGAAGGGCCAATTCACCTAGCTACTGAAGAGGTAAGTAAATTCTACCCTAGTATTTGTTTAATACATGAATTACCAATTAAACTAGCTACTAAATTAGTGAAAATTAAGAATTTGGGTAGTAACCTAGGAATTTCGGAAATTTAGAGAATTACACGTCAATTTGCTATGAAATCAAGTAAAAACCATGTATTAACGATCCTTAGGTTATGGGTGAGCGTTTCCTTCGTGAATTTTCGGAATCCGAGCGTGCAGGCTCAGGGGTGAGCTTCGGAATTTCTTCAAGAATGTTGAATTTACTAATTGAGTAGGAGAATTTCCATACTTTGAGTTGATATATTTGTATAATATTTGGCTAGTTTCGAGTCCTCGGGTGCTTGGTCCGGGAAGTAGATTCTCCATGAGGTGAATCTCCTTTCTAACCTTGTAAGAGGGAATTGTCCCCATAGGTGATCTAAATGCTACGTGTTGTTGTTTGCGGGGACTACGTACGCACAAGGTGACGAGAGTCCGTACGTAGCGTCTATTATTGATATGTCCGGGTAGTTAGACTCACATCATGCCTTGTATTCTTTCATGTAATGCATTATATGTTATGACTCATGTTATATGTAGTATCGTTTCCCGGAGATCTTATAAAATTGGGTAATTGGAAGAAGTTGTTTATGGAAAGCAATTGTTGAGGATTATTGTGTGTGCATGTGACCGCTTCGCAATTTATATTCCGCGAGCGGAGTGTGACTTCCCCCACTCTCATGGGAGCGAGCCGTACGCATGGCAGATTGAAAGACGCACTTATGGTTTTGGCCGTTCGACCCTCGGCAGTGCGCATGTATGATTATGGTAAAGTTACACTTATGGTTCGGGCCGTTTTACCCTCGACAGTGCACATATATGGTTACTTTATGGCGCAAACCTGTTGTCCTTACCCCATATGCGCATGCTAGATTGTTACTGATTTCACAGATATTGATTTGACAGATATTTTGGGAAAATGAAGTAGTAATTGTGTATTTACTTCCAGCACTTACTTGGATTTTGTGCCTTATATGTATTTGTTGTTTATTTCCCTTACATGCCTACTGCTTTCATCATATACTATTATATTATATTGTTGGACCTTAGTGAGTGTCAAGTCGACCTCTCGTCACTACTTCTTCGAGATTAGACGGGATATTCACTGGGTACATATCTATTTATGTACTCATGCTACGCTTCTGTACTTAATTGTACAGGTTCTGAGGCTGGTGCATCTGGTTATCAGACTAGAGCTAGATTCTGATCATAGTTGGACCTGACTTCACGGTGAGCTGATTTCCCTGACGATCCTGTAGCAGCACCCTGGAGTTTCTTTTGCTATATTCCCGTCTATTCCTTTCAGACAGTGGGACTGTATATATTATATCTTGTATATCCTGTTAGTATGCCCGTATGACTTGTGACACTAGTTCCTGGCACACACATAGTAGTTGTTTTGGATCACAGATCTGTATACATTTATATATTGGCTCAAGGCTACTTATGGTTGCTCTTGGTTAGCACTGGCTAGTTATACTTTTGGTTAATGTTTTAAACTCTAAAAACCTGGTTTTGTTGATATTTTAATCAATTAAGAAGGAACCCTTAGTAATTGTGTGTTGGCTTGCCGGACCCCGTAGTTGGGCGCCATCACAACCTGAGTTTGGATTTTGGGTCGTGACAACATGGTATCAGAGCTCTAGGTTCACGTAGGTGTCACAAGTCACGGGAAAACCTAGTAGAGTCCTGCAGATCGGTACAGAGACGTCTGTATTTATCTTCAGGAGGCTATAGGGTGTTAAGAAATCTCTCTTTATTCATATTCTATCGTTCAGTCGATGGTTTACCAAAAATCACCTTTCTATTCTCTCACAGATGGTGAGGACGCGTGCTTCCGATGTTCCTGACCCGGGAGATGCCACTACCCCCGCCGTCATAGGCCGTGGCAGAGGCCGGGGGAGGGCACCAGCCCGAGGGAGGGGACGAGGGCATTCCAGAGCTATTCCAGTTGCACCACCAGAGGATCCTATCATTGAAGAGAAGGACGAGGTGCCTCCAACAGATCCTGCTCCAGTGGACTTCATGACGGTGCCAGGCTTCCAGGAGTTCATGGGCCGTATGATGAGATTTATGGACACTATGTCCCAGACTGCTTTATTTCCAGCAGATCCTGCCACTTCTCAGGCAGGAGGGGGGGTTCAGACCCCTACTTCCTAGGCTGCAGGTCAGACAACAGCATTACATCATACCCCAGGTACACTGCCCGTGGGTGGGTCCAGCCTGTAGCAGCAGCACCTGAGCCCAGACCAGCAGCGGACGACGATCCACATAAGTTATTGGACAGATGGACTCGATTGCACCCTCCAGTCTTCGGGGGTGAGCGAGGCGAGGATGCCCAGGATTTTGTGGACATGTGCAGGGACAGACTGCACAATATGAGGATATTGGAGTCCAATTGAGTGGATTTAACGACCTTTCACTTAGAGGGCAGAGCTCGCAGGCGGTAACAGTCATACATTCTCAGCAGGACAGCAGATTCTCCTCCTATCACTTGGGAGCAGTTCACGCAGATGTTTCTGGACAGATATATCCCACCCTCTGAGAGGGAAGAGCTGCGGTATCAGTTTGAGCATCTAGAGAAGGGCCAGATGTCCATGACAGACTATGAGGCCAGATTATCAGAGTTGTCTCGCCCGTGCACTCATGATACTACCTACAGATGCCGAGAGAGTGCAAAGATTTGTGGCTGAGTTGCATCAAGGTATTAGGGCCACCATGGCCCGAGAGGTGGAGATGGGTACTCTGTTACGCCCCGCAATGTTACGTCGATATTACGTCGATATTACGTCTCACAATATTGAATTACGACGACGTTCCACCCTGTAGTATTGTACGTTGAATTTGTCGTAAGGTAATTGACATCGGTCCAAGGAAAAGATTATTTGGAGATTATAAGGATTTTGCTATTTCAAACAAGTAATGAGTAAATTCGTGAAGGTGAGAGGGGAACAAGTCAAAGAAAATAAATTTTTGTCCAAGTTTGGCATGTTGGGATATAATACGGCCAGAGCTAAAGTACTCGGTATTTATGGGCTAGTGCCATACAAGGTACCACATGACCATGATAGTAAGGTGTATAAGGTATGTGAAAAGCAAGTAGTATTTTAAGTAATTTAAGATAATTCTTAATTATGTAGGTAATTGGTTAATTATTTGTTAATGGGGGAATTAACTAGTTAATTGATAACTAATGAATGATTAATTAGTATATTGGATAATCCTAAAAGGCTTTAACGTGGCAGCACCCCTAAACATATAAAGTGACTCATTACTTAAATTAAAACATGGCAACTAATGTGTGCCACACCCATTTAGTATATATAATTTCAACTTATCTTCTCTTCATGGTGGTAATCAATTGTATTTAGGAAATTGACTTTAGTTTAATTCAAATAGTTTTCTTCTTGAGAATCCACTTCTTTCACCTACTAATCTTCATGACATAATGTATTTTTTTTCTGGTGAAGAATCCCAATGCAAATGGAGAACAAAGCATATTTTTGTCCAAACCAATTGACTACTTTCACTTTTAGAAACCAAATGCAAATAAATGACTCAATACAAACAAATTCAGTCTCAGATGATTATCACTGGCCTGTTCTTAGATGGGTTTGCTTCAAGTCGTTTAATAGCCTTTTGTGCCCTCTCAGAAAAGGGTACTCTTGATTATTGTAAAAAGATTTATATAATATGGAAAACCCAAATACATTTTCTTGGAATATGGATATAAGGGGTTGTAGTGAAAGTGAAAACCCCAAAGATTCAGTTTTTTTTCCAATCAGATGGTTGTAACTAAAGGAAGCACATTGCAACATTTCCCAAGAATATAGACTTTTTTGTCCTCTCAGAAAAAGGTACTCTTGATTATTGTAAAACGATTTATATAATATGGAAAACCCAAATACATTTTCTTGGTATATGGATATAAGGGATTGTAGTGAAAGTGAAAACCCCAAATATTCAATTTTTTTTTTTACAATCAGTTGGTTGTAACTAAAGGAAGCACGGTGCAATCTTTCCCAAGAATATCATACATATTTTTCCCTACTTCAGGTATGTTAAGTCTATCCCTTCTTTCTTTTGACATGATCTATACGACATGAACGAGACGAGAAAATGCACAACTTCCATAAAATACTCTATTCGTAGAAATGCTACAAATATGTATATTCTTATCCTTCCACGTGTCATATTACTCTATTATATGTTCATGGGTCTCAGATATATGTAAGTTGGTAAAGTTTGTCTCATGATATTAATCAGAGACATAATGACCTTATGACGTACCGAGAGAATTTATTGACATATTTCATATGCATTTCATGCATTTATACATGCACATTGACCCATGACCAGATGGCGTTATATACGCGTATATATGTATGTATATATATGTATATGGGATATGGGAAAGGTTATGGTGTTATATACGCACCACCACCTGATCAGTTCGTATACGTTGATGATTGCTCATAGTGGCCATGACCAAATGGCGTTATATACGCGTATATATGTATGTATATATATATGTATATGGAATATGGGAAAGGTTATGGTGTTATATACGCACCACCACCTGATCAACTGGTATACGTTGACGATTGCCCACAGTGGCCATGACCAGATGGCGTTATATACGCGTATATATGTATGTTTATATATGTATGTGGGATATGGTAAAGGTTATGGCGTTATATACGCACCACCACCTGATCAGCTGGTATACGTTGATGATTGCCCACAGAGGCCATGACCAGCTGGCGTTATATACGCGTATATATGTATATATATATATATATATATATATATATATATATATATATATATATATATATATATATATATATATATATATATATATATATATATATATATATATATATATATATATATATATATATATATATATATATATATATATATATATATATATATATATATATATATATATATATATATATATATATATATATATATATATATATATATATATATATATATATATATATATATATATATATATATATATATATATATATATATATATATATATATATATATATATATATATATATATATATATATATATATATATATATATATATATATATATATATATATATATATATATATATATATATATATGGGATATGGGAAAAGTTATGGCGTTATATATGCACCACCACCTGATCTGCTGGTATTCGTTGATGATTTCCCACATTGGCGAATATGATATGATATGATGGGATGCCCTCAGAGACCTGATGATGTTATGGAACTTGTACCTATGCACGACATGACATTCATACGCATATGCATGTCATTATTACTATTTCATGAAGTACAAATTTATCCACACTTACAGGTTGAGTCATTTACTCTATTTTTCTTTCATGTATGTTATGTACTTATTTATGTGCCTTACATACTCGGTTCATTATTCGTACTGACGTCCTATTGCCTGGGGACGCTGCGTTTCATGCCCGCAGGTCTTGATAGACAAGTCGAGAGTCCTCCAAGTAGGCTATCAGCTCAGCGGAAGGGGTTGGTGCGCTCCATTTTCTCCGGAGTTGCTTAAGTGATCAGTAAGATTAGTACATGTACTGATTAGTATGGCAGGGCTCTGTCCCAACCTGTATGACGTTTATGTACTCTTAGAGGCTTGTAGACATATGTCGTGTACGTGAAAGATTGTATGGCCTTGTCGGCCTATGTTTTGAGTTTATAAATGATCATGTTGTCCTATTAAGCCCGTATGTCTTGTGTATAAGTTGGTATCACATGTTGTATTCTATTTATCTCACGGTAGCTTTTCGGCTCAGTTATCTATGGTAGAAAAGTATGACATGAAAAGATACGTTATGTAGGTACTCGGTTGTGTTAGGTACCGGGTGCCCGTCGCGGCCCATCGATTTGGGTTGTGACAAAAGTGGTATCAGAGCAGTTCTATCCTAGGGAGTCTACAAGCCGTGTTCAGTAGAGTCTTGTTTATGGGTGTGTTGTGCACCACACTTATTAGTAGGAGGCTACAGGGCGTTTAGGATTGTCACTCTTTCTTCTTACTCTAGATCGTGTGGTAGAGCTCATTTACAAGAATTCAAATTCCGAACTTCTATTTTTATTTGTAATAAAACGATGCTTACGTTCAGAAAGATGATCGATAAGAGATATATCCGTGGAAGTGTTGAATTAGAGGAACTCGACTTTGCATCATGCTTATGATAAGTAAATGTGAGGTCTTCTGCAGATCATGTGCATACTGAATGGTGTAAGCCTCTTGATAAGGAGTCTTGAGGCAAGAATACTTATCTACCTTAATGGTGAAAGACAATGAGAGATTCAGAAGATAAATACATGTTTCGACAAGCAAAAGAAGCAAGTTGAAGAAGAGCACGAGGCACCCAGTTAATGAAGGTTAACAATATTTACAATTCAGGCAGAGGAATATAAGCTTTTTGAGTTACATTCAACAGTAACAGAGGTATGTACAATTGGCTACATTAATCATAGTTATGCCCTATGGGAGCTAACATATATGGTTCAAGAGAAGGACGGGATATCAGGATCTGGCTGGGGTTAGAGTGACCCAAAAGGGTGGATGAATTGTTTGCATTAGTTCACCTTTCTGAAGGATATTACAAATGTGCTAATAGATCTCGTTGTGAGACACCTAGATGAGTGAAATCTAAAATGGTACAACTTGATATGAGTATCACAAAGATGGGCACTGGAAGCCTGGAATAGTGTGGCTCCCGCCCCTATTAGAGAAAGAATGTTAGTCAACTCGAAGATCCAGTAGATGGAGCAAAGGGGAGCTAAAACCAAAAGAATGCCTTGTTAAAGTTTTCAGAATGAGGTGATAGACATAAATGTTAGCAGGAAAATAAGAAGAGAGTTGATGAAGCATTATGAGTAAGATGTGATATATGGATGACAACGGTAGATCAAAAAGATGACAGTATTACAGAGTTCATAAACAAGGAAAATGAAAATACGAGAGGTAACAGGCCTTGAGGAAACAAAAGAGTGATGGTCATGAAGTCACATCCTCATTTCGAGAAATACGTTCATGACTCTAACGTAATTATCAGGAGGAAGAGTTAAATCCCAGAATAATAGAGATCAGTATGGGCTGGTGAACAAGATAAGGTAAACATGAATTAGGGACTGAGTGATTTGATAATAGTTAGCATTATGAGAATTTTAGAGGTTGCCTTTCGGCGATAATAGAATGGACAACAGAAGAATAACTTTTAAAGGTCAATCAGGAAAACGCTTCCCTAAAGCAAGCAATGTAAGCAAAGTTAAGCTTAAGGGACCACTAAGTGCCACCATTGTGAGTAAGGAATTTTTTTATCCTTGATACAGAAGGATTATCGCAAGGCGAGTAAGGGTCATTGACGATGCGAAAAGACGCCAAAGATGGAGAGGAAAAATATCTATAGGCTGGTCATCGTAGCACCAAGTCTTAGTACTCCCCTAAAGGGGGGAATATGGAATGATTAAGGAAGAATGCGATGAAAATGAGAAAGGGATGAGATTTCACTTATCCGAATCCTACATATATGATATGATTCTAGAACGTTATGTAAGCACGACGTCACAAAAAGGAAGTAAGGGTTCATTCCCGGAAGGGTATTGATAAAGAGACAATGCAAGATGTAAGTTAGATAAAGGGAATAACCCAAGAAAGATTACGCGGAATATGGATATGATAATGGGCCGACGAAGGGTTAGTAGTTGATTGCGGAAAAGACTAGTCATGACTAGACAAGAAGTTACAGACAAATCAGCAGATCATGCAAGATAAATATAGTAAACCCCCAACATGGAGGATTCAACCTCACAGTAATGTCATTATAACACTTGAGATATATTCAAATAAGAGTCGAGGTAGTTAAAGGTAGCATAAGAGTGTTACGGGGATAAAAGAAAGTACCACTGGGAAGGCAGTCAAAATATAAGTTCAGAAGCAACCCTACAAGCACAAGGGCACGAAGGTAAGAAACTACGGATGATTATAGGCAAGGAAGGACGTCAAAAGGTCCGTAATAAGCTCACAGCTTTATGAGAGTCAAAGGGTTCTCCTAAGTACTACATAAAAGACTAGTTGAGGAAATATGACATGCGTGAGAACTCAAATAAGCTAAGTATGCACGCAAAAGGGGGAAAAAGGCCAGGAAAAGCAATTGCTTACGTTTGAAGAAAGATGAAATGGAACGAAAGGAATTATTTGATTAATGATCAGCCATAGAAGACTCTAGTATAAGTTAAAAGAAGGAATTGGGTCCAAGTCATAGACAAAGGATTGAATCATTAAAGGATTTTATCATGAATATCCCTTAGCACCTATGGAAGGCTAAAGTAATAACTAATACTAGGAGACGTAGATCGGAAGATAGCTTAAGCCTACATAAAGGCTGATCAGAGAGAAGAGGAAACTAAAGAGTTACATCGACTACGTAAAACAGGAATGGACCAAGATAATATAGACCTCGGGATCACTCTTACCTAGTAGATGTATAAGAGAGATAATATAGTAGCCATATTTTATAACGACTCTACGAAGAAGCCAACGTAAGAGTACCAGCCTCATAAGAAGTCAGTATGAAGCTCCTACCAGATTATGTATACACCAGAGGTGCAAGCATTATAATAGAGCTTCAAGTTATGGACGTGAGTTATACCTACATGGGAGGGAGGTCATGAAAGAGATAGAAGATACGATGCGAGATTTTAAGGTAAGTAAGGTAAAGGTGAACAACGTACGAGATACTCAAAGACAGAAGATCGTGAATAGTCCATACTTTGGATAAAAGGCTAAAAGCGCAGGGATTCAGAATCTAATAATAATAACGGCATCGTCAATAGCATATCTTCCAGGCTATGGTCTAGGTATCTAGAGTTATAGCTAAGAGAGTAAAGAGGAATTAGAGACGATGTGATGTCTTGCTTGACGTTCCAGAATAACACAAGGAAATCTATGGTGCAAGCAAGTTGAAAGGAGATTGCAAGTAGTATAAAAAAGATATGTGTAGGTCGACAAGCTAAAGTGTGGTAGAGAGACAAGGGTTTTGCAAGACATGAGTAAGGAAAAAAAGGGGGCAAGTGAGAAGGTGACGATAGTGGATAAGCTATCGGGATTAAGCCCTTGAAAACAAGAGAGTTTATGGGTTCTATAAGTTATACAAAGCTCAGTATAGCATAAATGAACTCAAATGAGTCTAAGACTAAATGCATTTAGAAGAGATGGAATGCTACTCCAATAGTAGAATGAAGGCATAATTGTGATAGATAAAGGATAATGTATGGGCCTTAGATTGAGTAATGACTTGAAGAGGATTTCATGAATTGTAAGGATTAAAATACCCACGTAAGGTAAATCACACTGGGATGCTATGAAATATGATTATGGAAGTATAGTATCGTATCACTCCCAGGTGGGTCAAGACAATCACTTCAAATGTTTCACGATTCAACGTAAGCCCTAATGATTATGTAAGAGGTTTCAAGTTATCAGTGGTAAAGTGTAGATCAATATCGAGGTGAATCAACAATGGTTGGATAATGGTTACAAATATGAGATGAGAGTGGGTCGTCATTATTAAAATGAACAATAATGAGGAAGCATTAAAGGACTTAGATTTATACATACATGATAAGCATCGAGAGAATAACCTGGAGTTGGTCGCATACCTCAGTAATAGTAAATCGAAATAAAAGTTATGGTATAGTATGGCCTACAAGAAGCATCACATAAGCACATTTACAGGGTCAAAGTCGTAGAGGCTGCATGATCGAAGGTAGCAACAGTACGAGATTGGAAGGATTCCAACTATAAGTCGTGGTGTGAGAAAGAGGCCTAAAGGGGAAATTCCCTGGCCTTTGGATTTATTCACAAAACAACTTCCTAAATGGCAAGGAGAGTATTAAGGTATTCACAAGAGCTATAAGTTATGAAAATAATAAGATCATCAGTCAACATTCGAGGAGGAATGTTCCAAAGGGGGGAATGATGTTACGCCCCGCAATGTTACGTCGATATTACGTCTCACAATATTGATTTACGACGACGTTCCACCCTGTAGTATTGTACATTGAATTTTTCATAAGGTAATTGACATCGGTCCAAGGCAAAGATTATTTGGAGATTATAAGGATTTTGCTATTTCAAACAAGTAATGAGTAAATTCGTGAAGGTGAGAAGGGAAGCAAGTCAAAGAAAATGAATTTTCGTCCAAGTTTGGCATGTTGGGATATAATACGGCCAGAGCTAAAGTACTCGGTATTTATGGGCTAGTGCCATACAAGGTACCACATGACAATGATAGTAAGGTGTATAAGGTATGTGAAAAGCAAGTAGTATTTTAAGTAATTTAAGATAATTCTTAATTATGTAGGTAATTGGTTAATTATATGTTAATAGGGGAATTAACTAGTTAATTGATAACTAATGAATGATTAATTAGTATATTGGATAAGATTAAAAGGATTTAACGTGGAAGCACCCCTAAACATATAAAGTGACTCATTACTTAAATTAAAACGTGGCAACTAATGTGTGCCACACCCATTCAGTATATATAATTTCAACTTATCTTCTCTTCATGGTGGTAATCAATTGTATTTAGGAAATTGGCGTTAGTTTAATTCAAATAGTTTTCCTCTTGAGAATTCACTTCTTTCACCTACTAATCTTCGTGAAATGTTGTAGTTTTTTTTTCTGTTGAAGAATCCCAATGCAAATGGAGAACAAAGCATATTTTTGTCCAAACCAATCGACTACTTTCACTTTTAGAAACCAAATGCAAATACATGACTCAACACAAACAAATTCAGTCTCAGATGATTATCACTGACCTATTCTTAGATGGGTTTGCTTCAAGTCGTTTAATAGCCTTTTGTGCCCCCTCAGAAAAGGGCACTCTTGATTATTGTAAAAAGATTTATATAATATGGAAAACCCAAATACATTTTCTTGGTATATGGATATAACGGGTTGTAGTGAAAGTGAAAACCCCAAAGATTCAATTTTTTTTAAAATCAGATGGTTGTAACTAAAGGAAGCACGGTGCAACCTTTCCCAAGAATATCATATAGATTTTCCCTACTTCAGGTATGTTAAGGCTATCCCTTCTTTATTTTGGCATGATCTATACGACATGAACAAAATGAGAAAATGCACAACTTCCATAAAATACTCTATTCCTAGAAATGCTACAGATATGTATATTATTATCCTTCCACGTGTCATATTACTGTATCATATGTTCATGGGTCTCAGAAATATATAAGTTGGTAAAGTTTATCTCATGATATTAATTAGAGGCATAATGACCTTATGACGTACCGAGAGATTTTATTGACATATTTCATATGCATTTCATGCATTTATACATGCACATTGACCCATGACCAGATGGCGTTATATACACGTATATATGTATGTATATATATGTATATGGCATATGGGAACGGTTATGGCGTTATATACGCACCACCACCTGATCAGCTGGTATACATTGATGATTGCCCATAGTGGCCATGAACAGATGGCGTTATATACGCGTATATATGTATGTATATATATATGTATATGGGATATGGGAACGGTTATGGCGTTATATACGCACCACCACCTGATCAGCTGGTATACATTGATGATTGCCCATAGTGGCCATGAACAGATGGCGTTATATACGCGTATATATGTATGTATATATATATGTATATGGGATATGAGAAAGGTTATGGTGTTATATACGCACCACCACCCGATCAGCTGGTACACGTTGATGATTGCCCAAAGTGGCCATGACCAGATGGCGTTATATACGCGTATATATGTATGTATATATATGTATATGGGATTGGGAAAGGTTATGGCGTTATATATGCACCACCACCTGATAAGCTGGTATACGTTGATGATTGACCACAAAGGCCATGACCATATGGCGTTATATACGCGTATATATATATATATATATATATATATATATATATATGGGATATGGAAAAGGTTATGGCGTTATATACGCACCACCACCTGATCAGCTGGTAGATGTTGATGATTGCCCACAGTGGCCGATATGATATGATATGATGGGATGCCCTCAGAGACCTGATGATGTTATGGAACTTGTACCTATGCACGACATGAAATTCATACACATATGCATGACATTATTACTATTTCATGAATTACATAGTTATCCAGACTTACAGGTTGAGTCATTTACTCTATATTTCTTCCATGTCTGTTATGTATATATTTATGTGCCTTACATACTCGGTACATTATTGGTACTGACGCCCTTTTTACATGGGGACGCTGCATTTCATGCCCGCTGGTCCTGATAGATAAGTCGAGAGTCCTCCAAGTAGGCTATCAGCTCAGCGGAAGGGGTTGGTGCGCTCCATTTGCTCCAGAGTTGCTTAAGTGGTCAGTAAGATTAGGACATGTACTGATTAGTATGGTGGGGCTCTGTCCAGACTTGTATGACGTTTATGTACTCTTAGAGGCTTGTAGACATATGTCGTGTACGTGAAAGATTGTATGGCCTTGTCGGCCTATGTTTTGAGTTTATAAATGATCATGTTTTCCTATTAGGCCCGTATGCCTTATTTATAAGTTGGTATCACATGTTGTATTCTATTTATCTCACGGCAGCTTTTTGGCTCAGTTATCTATGATAGAAAAGTATGACAAAAGATACATTATGTAGGTACTCGGTTGTGTTAGGTACCGGGTGCCCGTCGTGGCCCATCAGCTTGGGTCGTGACATACTCCTTATCAGCTAGTGGTAGAGACTGCTCGCAGGATCGAGGGGTATCGGTTGAGGAGCAGGGAGCAAGGGCAGCATGACATGTGGGCTAGATTCTCCGGGGACTTCAAAGGTGCCCCAGTTAGGGACGAAGGTCAGTTTAGCGGTAGTCAGCCCCGCAGGCCTTCATATTCAACACTTCCACCACCTCCACCACCTCCCCGAAGTGTTCCAGCGAGGCCTCATTTCGGCGCCATGCCAGGAGCATTCCTACCACCCTCCAGCTATTCAGAGTTCACCTGGCGGGTATTCCAGTCATCAGAGATCCCCTAGTTCCTACTTCAGTGCTATGCTACAGGGTTCACATCGCCCTCTGGACATTCAGGGTTCCTCTTCGGGGCAGCAGGCTATGGCACCTGGAGGTTGTTATGAGTGTGGGGAGCCAGGTCATATGAGGAGACATTGTCCCAAGTTTCGAGGCAAGGCAGTGCAACAGGGTTATCAGCCGATGGGTCCAGCACCAGCAGTCCGGCCACCTAGAGGTGGAGGACAGGTCGGCAGGGGTCGTCCTAGAGGTGGAGGCCAGTCAGGGAGAGGTCAGTCAGCTCCTGTTCACTCTGGTAGAGCTCAGTCTTCCGGCGCTCCAGCTAGATTCTATGCCATTCCGTCCAGATCAGATGCAGTGGCCTCAGACGCCATGATCACAAGTATCATCTCAGTATGTGGTAGAGAGGCTTCAGTATTATTTATACTAGGATCCACCTATTCATATGTTTCAACATTAATTGCTCATTTTCTAAATGTTCCTCGTGAGTCCTTGGGTTCTCCTATATATGTGTCCACTCCTGTGGGAGATTCTGTGGTGGTAGACCGGGTCTATCGGTCTTGTGTGATTACATTATGTGGGTTCGAGACCAGAGCGGACCTTCTATTGCTCGACATGGTTGATTTTGAGGTTATTCTTGGCATGGATTGGCTATCTCCTTATCATGCCGTGCTAGATTTCCATGCCAAGACAGTTACTTTAGCCATGCCTGAGTCGCCTAGACTGGAGTGGAGAGGTTCCTCAGTTAGGGCAGCCAGCCGGGTTATTTCATTCCCGAAGGCTCGACATATGGTCGAGAAGGGTTGTCTGGCCTATCTTGCTTATGTGCGGGACACCACCGCCAAGTCTCCGACGATTGATTCAGTGCCAGTTGTTTGGGATTTTGCTGATGTATTCCCTTCAGACCTTCCAGGCATGCCTCCGGATCATGATATTGATTTCTGCATTGATTTAGCTCCTCAGCCTATTTCCATTCCCCCGTACCGCATGGCTCCGAAAGAGCTGAAGGAGTTTAAGGAGTTGTTGGCTAAGGGGTTTACCAGACCGAGTGTATTGCCGTGGGGTGCTCAAGTTCTATTTGTGAAGAAGAAGGACGGGTCTATGCGGATGTGCATTGATTACCGCCAGTTGAACAAGGTCACCATTAGGAACAAGTATCCTTTGCCGCACATCGATGATTTGTTTGACCAGTTGTAGGGGTCTTATGTGTTTTCTAAGATTGATTTGAGATCGGGATATCATCAGTTGAAGATTCGTGCTTCAGATGTTCCGAAGAGCACTTTTCGTACGGGATATGGCCATTATGAGTTCCTGGTGATGTCTTTTTGCTTGACTAATGCCCCAACAACATTCATAGACTTGATGAATAGGGTGTTCAGGACATATATTGATTCCTGTGTCATTGTCTTCATAGATGACATCTTGATTTACTCACGTAGCCTGGGTGAGCACGAGCAGCATTTGAGAGTTGTGCTCCAGACCTTGCGGGAACAAAAGCTATATGCTAAGTTCTCCAAGTGTGAGTTCTTGTTAGATTTTGTGGAATTCTTGGGGCATGTGGTATCTGGAGAGGGTAGCAAGGTTGATCCTTAGAAGATTGAGGTAGTTCAGAGTTGGCCGCGTCCTACTACAGCTACAGAGATTAGGAGTTTCTTGGGCCTAGCAGGCTATTATCGCCGATTTGTGAAGGGGTTTTCTTAGATTGCATCTCCATTGAATAGATTAACTCAGAAGAATGCCCCGTTCCGATGGTCTGACGAGTGTGAGGCGAGGCTTTCAGAAGCTCAAGGCGGCATTGACTTTAGCACCAGTTTTGGTATTGCCTTCTGGTTTTAGGATGTATACAATGTATTGCGATGCTTCACGCGTTGGCTTGGGGTGTGTATTGATGCAGGAAGGGAGAGTTATTGCTTATGCTTCGCGCCAGTTGAAGGTTCATGAGAAGAATTACCCTGTGCACGATTTGGAGTTGGCGGCGATTGTTCATGCTCTTAAGATTTGGAGGTACTACTTGTATGGGGTATCCTGTGAGGTTATACAGACCACCGCAACTTGTACCACTTGTTCAAGAAGAGGGATCTTAATTTGAGGCAGCGCATATGGCTTGAGTTGCTGAATGATTATGATATCACCATTCTTTATCATCCGGGCAAGGCAAATGTGTAGCAGATGCTTTGAGCAGGGAGGAAGAGAGTATGGGTAGCTTGGCTTACATTGCAGTAGATGAGAGACCTCTAGCTTTGGACATTCAGTCCTTGGCTAATCGCCTGGTGAGATTAGACCTTTCAGAGCCTCGTCGAGTTTTAGCACATGTGGTTGCTCAGTCTTTGTTATTGGGGGAGATTAAGGCTCGGCAGTATGATGATCCGTGTTTGGAAGAGCTACGGGAGACAGTGATTCAGGGCAGGGCACAAGAGGTTACCATTGGCAAGGATGCTGTTCTGAAACTTCAGGGCTGCTTATGTGTTCCTAATGTTGATGTCCTAAGGGAGAGGATTCTAGAAGAGGCACACAGTTCTCGATATTCTATTCATCCTGGTGCTACGAAGATGTATCATGATTTGAAGCATCACTATTGGTGGAGGCGGATGAAGAGGGACACTGTGGAGTATGTGAATAGGTGTCTTAATTTCCAACAGGTGAAGTATGAGCACCAGCGGCTAGGAGGCCTACTTCAGCAGATGCCCATTCCTGAGTGGAAGTGGGAGTGCATCACCATGGACTTCGTGGTTGGGTTGCCTCGGACTTTGCGGAAGGTTGATGCGGTTTGGGTCATTGTGGATAGATTGACAAAATCGGCGCATTTCATTCCAGTGGCTACTATATATACTTCTAAGAGGCTAGCCCAGATCTACATTCGGGAGATAGTCTGGTTGCACGGTGTACCGGTGTCCATTATATCAGATCGAGGTCCTTAGTTCACCTCGCATTTCTGGAGAGCATTGCACAGTGGGTTAGGCACCCAGATAGACCTCAGCACATCATTTCACCCTCAAACTGATGGTCAGTCGGAGCGTATAGTTTAGATATTGGAGGACATGCTCAGGGCATGTGTGATTGACTTTGGAGGTCAGTGGGACCAGTTCTTGCCTTTGGCCGAGTTTGCCTACAATAACAGTTATCAGTCCAGCATCGAGATGGCTCCATTCAAGGCTTTGTCTGGTCGGCGATGTCGTTCTCCTATCGGGTGGTTTGATCATGGCGAGGCTATGTTATATGGCACCGACCTGGTGAGGGATGCTTTGGAGAGGGTGAAGTTGATTCAGGAGAGTCTACGCACAACACAGTCCAAACAGAAGAGTTACGCGGATCAGAGGGTGCGTGATGTATCATTTATGGAGGGAGACAAGGTTATGTTGAAGGTCTCACCGATGAAGGATATTATGAGGTTCGGGAAGAAGGGAAAGCTGAGCCCGAGGTTTATAGGTCCCTTCGCGGTGTTGAGGCGTGTTGGGGAGGTTGCTTATGAGTTAGCCTTGCCTCCCAGTTTATCAGAAGATCATCCGGTCTTTCATGTATCCATGATCCGGAGGTATCACGCCGACTTCTCTCACGTGGTTGATTTCAGCACTATTCAGTTGGATTAGAGGTTGGGCTACGAGGAGGAGCCAATTGCTATTATTGATAGACAGGATCGCTAGTTGAGGTCCAAGAGAGTTTCTGCCGTAAAGGTCCAGTGGAGGGGCCAAACAGTTGAGGAGGCGACTTGGGAATCCGAGGAGGACATGCAGAGCAGATATCCGCATTTATTCAGCACTTCAGGTATGATTCTAGACCTGTTCGAGGACGAACATTTATTTAAGAGGTGGAGAATGTAACGACCGATCAGTCGTTTTGCGTTATCAGACCCCGTTCCCCTAAATGAAACTTCCCATAGCGGCTTATTATTATTTATGACTTGCGGGGATGGGTGGTTCGGGATTCAAAAGTGTTTAGAGCAGTATAGGAACACTTAGTTCCTTAAGGTTGGCCGTTTTGGCCAAGTTTGACTTCGGTCAACATTTTGAGCAAACGACCTCGGAATCGAGTTCCGACAATTCCAGTAGCTTCGTTTGATAATTTCGGACTTGGGCACACGTTCGGAATGGGGTTTGGATTACCGGGGGCGTTTCGGTGCCCAATATCGAAATGAGAATTTCCTTAAGTTTGAAATTTGGTATGGAACATGTTTTTGTGTTATCAAGGTCGGAATGGAATTTCGAGACCGGGATTAGTTTTTTTATGTCATTTATTACTTTCCTGAAAAATTTGGTGTCATTCCGAGTAGTATAGGTCGGTTCGGCGCATTGTTATCGAATTCAAGAACTTGAAGTTCTTAAGTTATGATTCTAGGGGTTTTGGGATGTGATTTTGAGTTTTAGCGTGGTTTTGAGTGTTTCGAAGGCTCGAGCCAGTCCGTATTATGATTTGGGACTTGTTGGTGTAGTTGGACGGGGGCTCAGGTGGTCCCAGGTGCCTTCCGCACACCACACGAGGCCAAAAACCAGCTAAAATAGCTGCTGGTGCACCTGTTCTGGTGTGACCGAAGGTGCAGTTTCCCAGGCGCAGGTGCGACCCCCAGCGGGCATGCCATTTCTCGCAGGTGCGGATAAAGTTCCGCAGGAGCGGAGCTGCAGGTGCGGTCTCCTCTCCGCAGGTGCGGGCCCAGGCCTCCTCGTTCAATTCCGTAGGTGCGAGACCGTAGGTGCGGTCCTTGAGCCGCAGGTGCGGAACAACTGTTAGGCAGTGTGCTTCTTTTAAATACGGGATTTTGTTCCTTTTCTTCATATTTATCCACCATTGTCGACCTAGGGAGTTTGAGGAAGGGCCAATTCACCTAGCTACTGAAGAGGTAAGTAAATTCTACCCTAGTATTTGTTTAATACATGAATTACCGATTAAACTAGCTACTAAATTAGTGAAAATTAAGAATTTGGGTAGTAACCTAGGAATTTCGGAAATTTAGAGAATTACACGTTAATTTGCTATGAAATCAAGTAAAAACCATGTATTAACGATCCTTAGGTTATGGGTGAGCATTTTCTTCGTGAATTTTTGGAATCCGAGCGTGCAGGCTCGGGGGTGAGCTTCGGAATTTCTTCAAGAATGTTGAATTTACTAATTGAGTAGGAGAATTTCCATACTTTGAGTTGATATATTTGTATAACATTTGGCTAGTTTCGAGTCCTCGGGTGTAGAGTTCGGAGTTTTAGGCGCGTTCTTGGTCCGAGAAGTAGATTCGACATGGGGTGAATCTCCTTTCTAACCTTGTAAGATGGAATTGTCCCCATAGGTGATCTAAATGGTACGTGTTGTTGTTTGCGGGGGGCTACGTACGCACAAGGTGACGAGAGTCCGTACGTAGCGGCTATTATTGATATGTCCGGGTAGTTAGACTCACATCATGCCTTGTATTCTTTCCTGTAATGCATTATATGTTATGACTCATGCTATATGTAGTATCGTTTCCCCAAGATCTTATAGAATTGGGTAATTGGAAAAAGTTGTTTATGGAAAGCAAATGTTGAGGATTATTGTGTGTGCATGTGGCCGCTTCGTAATTTATATTCCGCGAGCGGAGTGTGACTTTCCCCCACTCTCATGGGAGCGGGCCGTACGCCACCCGTGGATTGAAAGACGCACTTATGGTTCGGGCCGTTCGACCCTCGGCAGTGCGCATGTATGATTATGGTAAAGTTACACTTATGGTTCGGCCCGTTCGACCCTTAGCTATGCACATATATGGTTATTTTATGGCTCAAACCTGTTGTCCTTACCCCGTATGCGCATTCTAGATTGTTACTGATTTCACGGACATTGATTTGACAGATATTTTGGGAAAATGAAGTAGTAATTGTGTATTTACTTCCAGCGCTTACTTGTATTTTGTGCCTTATATGTATTTTATATTTATTCCTTACATGCCTGCCGCTTTCATCATATACTGTTATACTATACTGTTGGACCTTAGTGAGTGTCAAGTCGACCTCTCGTCACTACTTCTTCGAGATTAGACGGGATACTCACTGGGTACATATCTATTTATGTACTCATGCTACGCTTCTGTACTTAATTGTACAGGTTCTGAGGCTGGTGCATCTGGTTATCAGACCGGAGCTAGATTCTGATCATAGTTGGACCTGACTTCACGGTGAGCTGCTTCCCCTGACGATCCTGTAGCAGCACCCTGGAGTTTCTTTTGCTATATTTTCGTCTATTCCTTTCAGACAGTGGGACTGTATATATTATATCTTGTATATCATGTTAGTATGCCCGTATGACTTGTGACACTAGTTCCGGGCACACACGTAGTTGTTGGTTTGGAACATGGATTTGTATACATATTTATATTGGCTCAGGCCTACTTATGGTTGCTCTTGGATAAAACTGGCTAGTTATTCTTTCAGTTAATGTTTTAAACTCTAAAAAACTGGTTTTGTTTATATGTTTAATCAATTAAGAAGGAACCCTTAGTAATTGAGTATTGGCTTGCCTGACCCCTCAGTTGGGCGCCATCACGACCTGAGTTAGGATTTTGGGTCGTGACAAAGCTAGTGCACAAGATTGGAATGGGAAGGCTCAAGGATGTGAATTGATGCTCTCATCAGGGGGAGTTAATACGCGTTGTACTCTTTTTCTCTTACAAGGTTTTGTCCCACTGGGTTTTCCTTGCAATGTTTTTAATGAGGCAACCAAAAGGTGTATTGTTAGATATGTGTACTCTTTTTCCTTTACTACATTTTTTTTCCCACTGGGTTTTATTTTAGTTAAGGTTTTAACGAGGTACATTATTTATATATTAGACATTCAAGGGGGAGTGTTATAAATATAATTCTATTTAAGGTGAATGTCTATATTTTAGAGAGATCTTAGAGATTTTACTTGGTGGCTAAGTCACTTTTCCCCTATAAATAGAGGGGTTTTATTCCATTGTTAATCATCCCAAAATTCAATAAGAATTTTCTCTCTCTATTTCTCCACAATATTGTTCTTCTTCTTTTATTGTTTTATAACAAAAATTATATTTGAAAAGAGTTTTGTTTGGATATGAATACATTTTGGAGTTGTTTTTGAGTTTTTGTGAGTGATTTGAAAAATAATTTTATGGAGTTTTTCAAATTCCAAGAAATTTCGAAATTCAATTTCAAGCGAAACTTGAAAAACTTTACGGCCAAACACTACATTCGAAAAAAAGTAAAAATTATCCCGAAAAAAAACTGATTATTTTTGTTATGGCCAAACTGTCCCTTAGTTATATAAATTTTCACTAATAATATCACTTCATTTAGATCCATATCAAACTAATATTTGAATATCTTGATTTTCTAGCACTATAAGTTTGTTATATTTTTGGGTGATTTACTATTCTTTAACAATCCTAAAACTTCGCTTGTTTTTAATATTTTATATTGGCAAAATACATAAGTAGTCACTTGAACTATACTCAAAATTCCCGTTACACATTTTTTGGGAACGAAAATTACCTTACACCCAATCTTTCTAAAGTGTGTCTAAGACACACTATTTTTGCTACGTGGCACGCACGTGTGTGACAAAAAAGATAAGAGCGTGAACCATTTAAAAATTAAATTCCCAATCTGTTTAAGTGCCACGTGTCAAAATATATGTATTTGTTTTAATTGATGGGCCCCTTAACCGCACCCTTTCCCTTCATTTTAACCCACCCCTCCCTGTTCTTCTTCCCCAGAAACCCTCCCTTTTGAGTTTGCTGCTGTTCTTTCCCCCTTCTCCATTTTCCTTTTCTTCCTGCCTCTTTTCCCCTATCTTCTCTCCCTACAATTTTAAGACTTCAGTACTGTAAAATAGTTAAAAGAAATTTATATCTAAGAGAATTCTACAGATCTGGATTTGAATCATAATTAGTACTAACAATTTAGAAATACAGATCTAATGTAGTAGAGTATTGGTGGTTGAGGGATATCGAAGATGATCCAAAAGAAGTCAAGATTTGACTGATTCTTAATTTGTTACTTACAGACCAATTTTTTCTTTGTTTGGTTGCGCTTTCATCACTGTTTTTGGTTGCTTATTTCCATTGAATAATGCCATAGATTTTGGCCATAATCACCGGCGACAACACCAAGATTTTTCTTTTCTTATCGGAGAAGATGACGACGATGAGCAGCCATGAATCTGGCCATAACCAACTTTAATGGAGTTTGGAGTTTTGCATTCTATTTCTTGTGTCAGATTTGAATCTGGATTTGAAAACTTGTGACTAATGTATTATGATGACTCAAGGGGTCATCTTATGATTTAAGACATTACTCTGGGCACATTAGCCTTAGAAATATATTAATATTAATTACCCAAATTTGCGTGCGCAGTCTAGGCGTGAAACTGGAAAGTTTTTATGTGGAAATATGAGAAATAATGAAATTTTAGAGTTAAAATTTAGTTTTAGCTGACTTTGTTCAATATTTTGAGTAAACGGACCCGGATCTGTGTTCCGATAATCCTGGGAGGCCCACAGTAAAATATGGAACTTGGGCATATGCCTGTAATTGAATTCCGAGGTCCCTAGCCTTAGAAAACAAATTTTGAAAAAATTGTTATACTAAAATTTTAAAGGAAATAAAGAAATGATTATTGTTTGAACTCATTGGTATCAGACCCGTATTTTGGTTCTGCAGTCTGGTACAAGTTTGTTATGATATTTAAGTCATATATGTGAAATTTGGTGAGAATCGAAATTGATTTGACGTGATTCGGACTCCGATTGAAAAGTTAGAAATTCGAGCGTTCTTGAGAAAATCATGAATTTGAGGTTAAATTAGTGGTTTTTGATGTTATTTGGTGATTTGATCACACGAGCAAGTCCGTATGATATTTTTAGACTTGCGTGCATGTTTGGTTTTGAGCCCCGAGGGCTCGGGTGAGTTTCGGGTCGGCCATGGAGTGTTTTTGAGACTAAGAAATAATAACTAGAGTTAATAGTTGCATGTTGCATTTCTCTGAACCTGGAAGCGCGACAACGCTTGGAATTCCGTGACCGCGGACCAGTTTTCGCTATAGCGCCCGAAATTTCGCTGACCACGGTTTTTGAAGCCACCCTTCCTCCGCCGCGCCCCCTATTCCGCTGACAGCGGTGCCACTGTAGCGGAATTATTGCACTGACTGCGGTGACAGGACCTGAGGCGCGTATAAATACAGTCATTTTTTCATCATTTTACCACTTTTCAAAAATAACAAAACCCAAGGACGGAAGAGGCGATTTTTCCAAAATAGTTTATTCCCCAAATCATAGGTAAGTGTTCTCTAACTCATCTCTTTCAATCCTTAACTACTTTTTACGAGATTTCAACCTATAATCTAGAATTTTTCATGGTAGAATTAGGGATTTTTGGGAAAACCTAGGAAACCCATAATTTCTTAATAAAGTTTATTCCTTTAGCAATAATTAATGATATTAAACTCAATTATGATTAGATACGAGTGAATTGAAGGTAGATTCTAAGGGAAAAGCTGTGATTGAGTAGTGAGTGACCTGCTGAATTGAGGTAAGTACTTGGTTTAACCTTGACTTGAGGGAATAGGAATCCCAAACCTAAATGCTATGTGAATTTGTGTAACGACTCGATCGGTCGTTTTGAGCTCTAGTGCGTCGTTAAGCGGTTTGAGGCCATGAGTAGCTTCACTTCAGGTATCATGACTTGCACGTGTGGTCGGAATTGAATTTCGGGAAGTTTAGAGTGGATTTTGAAAGAGAATTCTCATTTCGAAAGATTTAAGTTGAAAGAATTGGTTAGGTGGTGATTTGTTTTAGTAAACGACATCAGAATCGGGATCTAGAGGTTCCAACATGTTCGTATGATGATTTAGGACTTGGGCGTATATCCGGATTGGGTTTTGGATGGCCCGGGAGAATTTCGGCGCCTATTGTGGAAGTTAGCCTTTTGGGAAGAATTGTGGAAGTGCATTTCAGTGTTATCAATGTCCGTTTGGGATTTCGAGTCAGGGAATAGCTCCGTATGTAAATTCTTGTATTGGGAGCGTGTCCGGAAGTAGATTCGGAGGTCCATAAGTTATTTTGGAGTTATTTGGCTAAAGTTAGAAATTTGAAGGTTTATAAGAAGTTTGACCGGAAGTGGACTTTTTGATATCAGGGTCAGATTCTGATTCCGGAAGTTGGAGTAGGTTCGTAATGTCGAATACGACTTGTGTACAAAATGTGAGGTCAATCGGATGTGATTTGATAGGTTTTGGCATCCAATGTTGAAGTTTGGGGGTTCTAAAGTTCATTAAACTTGAATTGGGGTGCGATTCAGGATTTCAGTGTTTTTGATGTGATTTGAGGCTTCGAGCAGGTCCGTGTTATGTTACGGGACAGGTTTGTGTGATTGGACGGGGCCTCGAGTGTGTTTCGGGGTAGTTTCAGATCATTTCGGGCTGTTTTGCAATAACTGATGCTGGTGTCTAGTGTAGTTCTTCGCGTTCGTGAAGAAGGATTTCGCCTCAGGGACTTGTTCTTCGCGTTCGTGAAGACGAAAATATCTGTTATGCAGGTCTGACTTCGGAGGCTCACATCTCGCAATATATAAGGAATTTTGACATAATGTAAAAATGAAAGTTGTAGCACTTTGTGTCTAGTTTTCCGAAAGGTAAACCATTTGGATTTTGGATTTGTGTAAAAAATGTTATGGCTGGTACATTACAGGCTGTTCGGGAAGATGGAGAAGAAATTTGTGTTGCACAGGGTTGACTTTGGCAGCTTATATCTCGAAATCTCCAAAGAATTGGGAGATGACCAAAACATGAAAGTTGTAGATCTTGGAGTCTAGTTTTCATAAAATTAAACCATTTGTCCTTTTGAAGTTTTGTGAAAAACGTTTTGACCATAATACTAGAGGTTGTCTGAGAAGAGTTTGGAATAGCTTTTCGAGAATGTCTGTTCTTCGCGAACGCGGTGGGAGTCCCGCGAACGTGAAGAAGAGTTGCCTGACAGTGTATAAGTTTGAAAAATGGGTTTGGCTCATTTCATCCATGGGAGATGACCTAGGGGCGATTTTGGAGCTCCATCTTCATCATCTATGTCAAGGTAAGTGATTCCCACCTATTTCAAGTTAAATACTCGGATTATATATATATATATTTTAACATGGAAATTAATGGAAAATTAGTGAAAACTTGGGGTTTNTCTAACGTTGAACCCGCTAGACAAGCCAACGTTTGAACTAGATAAAATTCATTAACAACTAACACAGATAAGATAACTAAAGCATCGATGGTCAATAATAAGAAGGTTAACAAATAGCCAAAAATAACATAGCAATTTCGAAGTAAAACCCATATACAAATCCCAGAACTGGTGTCACATACTCACGAACTGTCTAAGAGATTACTAAAAACAAAGGTATGAAAATAAGTACGTAGGACTGTCTTTGAAATATAAAGTAAGACAGAGCTGAAAGTGAAGAGTAGAAGGTGACGCCAAGGCCCACGAACGTCTGCGGGTCTACCTCGATGTCTCCTGTATGAACTGATGAGATGCTCCGACCGTTAGTGATCACCGGGTCCGGCTGCGTAGTCCGCACAACATAAAGAAGTGCAGGTGTAGANGACGAGGCTAGGACCGACAACAATATATGTACCTGTGCAATTCTATATAATAACAGGAGAATATCGACGGAAATAAGCAAGTAAGACAGATACGAGGAGAACATGCTGGGGGTAAAAGGGGCAACAAAATGCTTGTACAGTAGAACAGAGTAATAACTGAAATGTAAAGATAAAGGCAAGAATTTAACTTCTCAAAACAGATAATGAACAACAAAAGGCATGGCATGTCCCCTCGTGCATAACCTCACAATCACTCGGCACAGAATGTCCCCTCGTGCATATATAATAACACTCGGCAC
>ML287077.1:39259-85456 GCA_005239495.1 Nicotiana undulata | reverse complement strand
GTGCATATATAATAACACTCAGCACGGAATGTCCCCTCGTGCGTAACCTCACAATCACTCGGCACAGAATGTCCCCTCGTGCATATATAATATATATCAAAACAAAGCAATAATATAATGTGAAAGTCAACACTAAGAAGTCTCAATTGCATGGAAATACTCAATAAAATTTCTATTATCCCGGCAAAGAGAAAATCATCAATTACAACATCAACAAATGCCCGACAAGGGTCTCAGCTATAACCAACCTCGCATCAGAAATACAATTTCAACAATGTAAGCCTCAACTGAAACAAATAACTCAATAACTCTTCACGTCATGAAACAACATCAAGGTATCACTTTCAATTCACCAATCACTCATAATGCGGAGAAAAATAAGAACACAGTAAGTTTCATCACAATTGACTCACGGGCATGCTTGACCGCAACGCATAGGCACTCGTCACCACGCCTATACGTTGGACATGAGTTACACATAGCAAATAAGACTCTATACCTAATCCCTCAAGCTGAGGTTAAGCCAAACACTTACCTCGGCTCCAAAGCAAATGTAAGTCAAGCCTCAATCACAGCCTTTCCTCTCGAATCCATCTCCGAATCGGGAATATCTAGACATAATGGATTTATTATCATCAATAAGTACTCAATAAACCAATTCCCAAGCCAAATTATATATTTCCTACTATTTCTCCGAGAATACTAAAATTCGACCCCGGGCCCACACGTTCAGATTTTCGAAAATTCACGAAGGAATCAACTACCCGGAGTGTAAGGATCGAAGTTATGTAATTTATACAAGGATTCATGGCCTAACATGGAAAATCCAAAAATCCTCACGAACCCTAAAATTACTACCTAATTATATGATTTTTAGATGATTTAGTAGTGATTTTAACTAGGAATTAGTGTTAAAATTAGAAGTTTATGGGGTTTTAACTTACCTCTTACAGTGGGAGGTCGTGGAAGGTGTTGCCCAAGCTTGGAGGCTCTCTAATTGAGGTTGAAGATGGATGAAATGAGAAAAACCCGAAAATTTGGGCATTTAAGAGGGGCTGCCAATAAAGGTTTCCGCACCTGCGAGGGAAATGATCGCCCCTGCGGAAGAAGGGCCTGGGACCCTGGGCTCGCACCTGCAGAGTTGGGAATCGCACCAGTGGTCCCGCTCCTGTGGAGGGAGGGCCGCGCTTGCGATGGAAGTCGCACCAGCGAAGGCTGGACCGCACCTGCGGTCACACCAGCTGTTGTGCACCAGCAATGGTTTTTGCTGGTTTTTGGCCTCGCGCGGGGTCCGGGAGGCACCTGGGCCCACCCGAGCCCCAGTCCAAAAATACCAACAAGTACCAAATCATTAAACGGACTTACTCGAGCTCACGGAACACTCAATACCAAGCTAAAACTCAGAATCACCCTCCAAAGCCCCTAAATTCAACACTTAAGAACTTGAAATTCTAAGATTCTATGACGATGCACCGGACCGACCCACACAACTCGGAACGACTTCAAATTTTGCAGAATAGTTATAAATGACACAACGGAACTACTCACGGTCCCAGAATTTCATTCGAACCTCGGGAACATAAACTCACCTTTCATACCAAATTTCAAATTCTTTAAAAAAAACCTCAAAGCTTCATTAACTCCTATTTTTCCTCATTTGGATCCGAAACCAATCAAATCAAGTCCATTTTACACCAAATTTCACAGATAGGACAAATAACATATAATAAACCTGTTCCGGGCTCTGGAACCGTAATACGGTCCCGGTAACACGGCTTTCACATAATTACTCATTTTCAGAATCCTTTATTATTCTCAGAAACAATTTTCTTTAAAAATTCATTTCTCGGGCTTGGGACCTTGGAATTCGATTCTGGGCATACACCCAAGTCCCATATTTTTCTACGGACCCTCCGGGACCGTCACATCACGGGTCCGGGTCCGTTTACCAAAAATGCTGGCCAAAGTCAACTTTATTCATTTAATTATCAAAAATTCCATTTTTCATCCAATTTTCCATATAAAGACTTCCCGGTGACACGCCCGGGCTACACACGTATATCGAGGTGAGATCAACGGAGGCTTTCGGAGCCTCGGAACATAGATATAGCTAAAATTACTTAGGATGACCGTTTGGGTCATTACAGTAACATCATCGAAATACTGCGGGGTGTAATAGGTACAGAGGTTGTTATCCCCACCGAAGTTGAGATCCCATCTTTGTGAATTATACAAGAAGATGAGCTCAGCGACGCAGAGTAGGTAATGAGCCGTTATGAGCAACTAGCCCTCATAGATGGGAAGAGAATGAATGCAGTCTGTCATGGTCAACTATATCAGAACACAATGACCGGAGCCTTCAATAAGAAATTCAAGCCGAGACAGTTCGCACCAGGGCAGCTGGTGTTAAAGAAGATCTTTCCGCATCAAGATGAAGCCAAAGGGAAGTTCTCTCCCAACTGGCAGGGCCTGTACATGGTTCACAGAGTGCTGACAGGAGGAGCACTTATACTTGCAGAAATGGACGGAGAAGTTTGGCCGAAACAAATCAATTCAGATGAAGTCAAGCGCTACTATGTGTAATCTTTATGCTTTCTCAATGATGTAAATTGAACTACGCCTAACCTGATTCCCGTTTAAGAGGGGATACGTAGGCATCCCTATGGGTTCGATCACAATTCAATAAAATTTCATTTTTTCCCGCAATTGAAAGCTGGGGCAGAATTTTGAGGGGGACCCTCAAAATTCTGAAGCAAGTTTAGCCGATCGCCGCACAAGCAACAATAAGAAACATTCACCCATCAAACTAGGGCAGAATTTTGAGGAGGACCCTCAAAATTCCGTAGCAAGAGAGGTTGCAATGTTCCGAACCGTGTCATGGTCGTCGGTTCAACTAAAACTACTTTAGATTATATGTTTATATTATACTTTTACAAAATCATGCATACTTATTTCTTGAAACATCTTCTTTAGCAAACGCTACCCCAATGATACAGGCAGTATCCTCAGATCGAGCCGAACGAGTCAAGCAGAGCCAGCGAGGATACGAACTAACCTTTCCCCTTTACAAAACTCACAATTTTTCTGTGGATGCAGGCACAAAGAAAAAACACGCAGAGAAGTCTCAAATTTCATCACAATCGCAAAGGCCAAAGTTCGATGTCCACACAAAAGGACAAACACGTTCAAAATCACAATCCTCAAAACCATCACACTTGCCGTCGTCTATTATCAATACAAATGATGCCCCGCAGTCAAAATGCACTCAATAATCACAGCACTGCAATTCATCACCAGCTACGAATTCCTACCGTCATTTATTTTCTGCATAAGGCTACCTTTCTGCCTTCCGAGACTAAACATTGTCTCCATCTGCATTGCATAAGGCTACCATTCTGCCTTCCAACTTGCATAAGGCTACCATTCTGCCTTCCGAGGTTAAGCTCTACCTCCATCTGCATTTGCATAAGGCTACTATTCTGCCTTCGGAGGTTAAGCTCTACCTCCATCTACATTGCATAAGGCTACCATTCTGCCTTCCAACTTGCATAAGGCTACCATTTTGCCTTCCGAGGTTAAGCTCTACCTCCATCTGCATTTGCATAAGACTACTATTCTTCCTTCCGAGGTTAAGCGCTACCTCCATCTGCATTTGCATAAGGCTACTATTCTGCCTTCCGAGACTAAACGCTATCTCTATTTGCATTCGCATCCTGCATAAGGCTACTATTCTGCCTTCCGAGACTAAACGCTATCTCCATTTGCATTTGCATCCTGCATAAGGCTACTATTCTGCCTTCCGAGGTTTAGCTCTACCTCCATCTGCATTTGCATAAGGCAACTATTCTTCCTTCCGAGGCAAAACGCTGCCTCCATCTGTATTCGCATCCTGCATAAGGCTACCATTCTGCCTTCCGAGGTTAAGCTCTACCTCCATCTGCATTTGCATAAGGCTACTATTCTGCCTTCCGAGGCTAAACGCTGCCTCCAATTTACTTTTCAAAAGCAACCACTGCCTCAAGCACTATTTACTTCGCTTTCCTTTCGGGCTAAGCTCTTCCCCTTTAATTCGCAAGACTAAGCTCTGTCTTGTTAGCATCATACTATTGCATCTTCATGGGCTGAAATATCGCCAACCTATCCAAAGGCGTCATCGTTCGGAGGCACCATCTTCATGGCCCGAGAACACCATGTCATGGCCTGAGGATCTCTTTAATCATTTTGCATATCATTATTCAAAGGCGTCATCGTTCGGAGGTACCATCCTCATGGCCCGAGAACATCATTTCATGGCCTACCAATCCTGCATCCAGAAATTCATGGCCCAAGACATCATGGTCTAAGGGCGTCATCCTTAACCGTCCAAAGACAACATTCACGGTCCAACGAGATTTTGCATCATGTTTAAATTACGCACAATGTATGCTTGTATTGTTCATTTGCAGGTAATTCGGCAAGCAACAACCATCCTGGCAGGAGCGGTCCCGCTCCAGTTCCCCCAAACTACTCCCGTCAGTCGTTTGTTTGTCCAACCCTGTGCTTTGCGTCCATTCTTGTAAAACTTCATCCGTATACTTCACCAATGATTCCTGAACTACATACGGCCTGATTTCTGTAAAACCAGGGATATGTAGGAAACTCATAAACCAGGGTGCGGCCTAAACCTCTTCATACCGCTCCGCTCGGTCAAAATTGGCCATCATGTCTTTACCCGACAACTCTTTCATCCTTCCTGGGTAAAGAGGGCAGTTGTTGATATTCAATTTTTCCTATATATTTTAAATATGCATAAATACCTTCAAAATGGAATATATATGCATATATAAGAATACACAAGGTTTTTATAATTTCCCCATAATTTTAAGGGTTTAAATTGATTTAATTTCTCCCTTTTTATTCATGAAATCCACAATATTATTTCCAAAATTATTTTTATGATGATTTATTCATTCAACTTGCATACTCATACCAAAATATAATCAATATAATTTTTATGCATTTTTATAATTACATTTGGTAGTTTTCAAACGAAATTACATATAATTGCAATGTTAGCTCGTTTAATGTATAATTATATTTTATGCGTGTAAAATTGACACTTATATTTTTAAAATGATAATTATACGTTTTTAATCATTTTGGTATAGAAAATTATTCTCAGAAAAACTATTCATTATTTTATTAAAATAAAAATAGGGAAATTGGCTATTTAAATCATAGCCAAATTTGGCTTTCAATTATAGCCCAAATTGAGCCCAAATTTTTAATCAATTTCCTACCCAATTACCCGACCCACATCCTATAAACACCTACCCAAACCCAGAACCCACCTACCCGACCTAATCTCGACCGTTGATCTCCCAGATCAACGGTCCAAACACCTCATTTCCTTTTTTAATCTCTAAAGACCTCTAACTCTAACCCATTCCCAAACCACCACCGCCTTCAGATGCTCTCGTCTCTCCTCCTTCTCTCAACCTAACCCTAGCTTCTTTCAGCCGCCACCTCCCTCTCCGGCCATCTCCGGCGACCACCTCTCAACCCCAAACCTCCAATGGTTTCCTCTCACCTTGCTCATCATCTCTGAGGCCTTCAAGGGCCCCGGGCCATGCTAACTTATGTCTGGGTTTGTTGCTTTGGGTGTTCATGGCTTCTCCGGTGTAATTTTGGGCAACATCACACCATATTTGTTACGATCCTTGAGGTTTACAACAGGTTCTTCCATTCTACTGGGTTTCCTTTGAAACCATAATTTTTGTTTAAATCTTTAAGATCCGTGCTATTTTTTATGATTCAAGTATGATTCTCTCTATATTTTACACTATTCTCAAACCTATCTTTAAAAATCATCAACTTTAAACCGTTTTTACTTCCTTTAAAAAATCGGGGTTCTTCAAAATTCTTCTGTACTCGTTTAACTGACTTTTTCATTTATATTTCAACCTTTTATTTGCATATCTCGACTGATTCTATGCTTTATTTTCTTTTTAACTCGCCTATGTTAAAAAGTCCTAATTTTTGAGATCTTTTTATCTGGGTTCTTCGTATTAGCCTGATTACTTGGTTCTTCCTATGATTCTGTGATTTTTACTTTATGTTTGTTTGTTATGGTTTCTGGGTTCGATTATTCCTTCCTATGTTATGATTCAGACTATGCCCTGTGTGAAACCCTAACTCCTATGTGAATCTAGTCTTCTTGTTGTTATGTTTCGTGTCTATTACATGCTTATTCGCATAGTAATGTGATGATTCAATACTATCTTTGCTATTTGTAGATCCCTAAAATTCTGTGATTAAACACTTCATCGATCCCGCATGATATTCTTCACTGATTCTCGAGTATTTTCCCTAATCATGATGGTGATTTTCCTATCTCTCCTTGCTTGTAGCATAATTATTCCGTCTATATGTGATATTCTCCTTTGATTGGTACTGACTTCCCATAATTAGGGCCTCAATTGAAGGTTTCCTCATTGGTTCCCAGGTTTTAAATTATTGCTTACCTTATTTTCATGATTGACTTTGCTGTCAAATTGGTATACATATTTTCCTTAAGTATAACTTTGAACCTGACTTTACTCATGTATGATATACCTATACTTAGGTTGCTTTCCTTATATGTTATGACCAGCTTTCAATCGATTTCCTTTCCTTATTTTAAGATATGTTATTGTATTCGTTTGAATATGACTCCCTAATTAAAGCAAGTCCTTATACCAACTTGATTCTAATTGATGATTACTCCCTTAATTACTGCTGAAACTATTATGTTACCTTATTTTTCCTTCATGTTTAAGACTATAAATACCTCTGCTCTTATTTAGCATAACACACGGACATACACACTGTTCAACTCTCTATTACACACATATATACTCTCTACTGTTACTCTATTGATCACCTGCTACTACCAGTCGGCTACAAGCCAAGACTGGTGATTCTATTTGCTTACTCCTCATTCTATATTTGTATCTTCCAACTGGTATGTTCTCAATTTGTGTTTAAAGTTTCAAAAAAATATGTTCTTTGGGCATTTCGATTCATCCTATTTCTAATCTTCTTTTACTTATGGTTTTGTTGTCCTACTTGCAACTAGTTTTGTATGCTTGTTGTTTTACCTTTTCCCTTTAACTTCAGCATGTTACTCCCCTTGCATGTTTCAACATGATTCTGTTCATGTTTTTTTCAGTTCATAGTATACTATGACACGTACCACATGCTAGTTTTGTCCCTATATTGTACCTAGAACTTTTCCTGAACCTATATGTGACTATGTTTGTTGTATGCTGTCCTCTCCCCAGTACTCCCTCAATCTGATTCTGTTTAGTTTTGGTATGAACTCTTTGTGACAAAACTAGGTCTGTGATTGTTTAGGCCATGTACAGGTCTATGATGCTTTAGAGCTTCTCTAATTTCAATTTGTATACCAATTTGTTCCTATGTATGGCTTATGCGTTCCCCAATCCATGTCCCTTGTTTGTGTTTGTCTCCCCCATGTGATGTGCTAGTTGATTGTTCCATCCTCTATTCTTTTCAAAACTATTTTCCTAAGTCACTCATTTACTGATATGTAAACCTATTTCAAATAAATAAACTGTTTTCAGAAATGCTCTTTAGCTCAACTCTTTTCAAATCACCTCCTGCACTTCACTTTATTCTTAGACCTTTAAGTTCTGCCCCGTTAGTGTGAGCACTTCTTTGGGAGCCATGATCTCCCTCTGAACTCTGACACATTAAGGTTGGCACTTCCACACTGCACTGGTTCAATTCTTGATTACCAAGTCTAGGTGTAAGCACTGCCCGGGATCCTTGAGATCCTTAGGGAACTTTGATGCACCTAAACTCTGATTTGTATATGGACTGAGGCATATGAGACCATTGGAGGCTTTTGGAAATCTGGGCCTAATTGAAGTCTGCCTATAGAATAGCTTCTTATTTTTCTCCATTTTCAATTATGTAATTCATGATTCATGGTGTGTAATAACTTATTGTAAATAACTCTTGGGGATGGATAGTGAAAATGGGAAAGGGATAACTGTGCATGCTATAGATATAAAGGGTAGAAACCATGTTATTAGGCTTACATTTCCTATGTGTGCAATAGGAATCATGCTTAGGACTAATGTGTGCATTAGAAATCATGTTGTTTAGGATTTCATAAACCAGTTTTCAGCACTTTACATCAATACTGTTAAATCGCTTAAAAACATCATGTTCAGTAATAACAATGAAAGTTTTGCCATATGATTATGTTCATGCATTCTAAAAAATGTAATCTCAATCCTGCCTTAAAATGAGTGTTAACAAATTTGTGATACTTTTCCATGTTATACGTAGAGACCATGTTTTAGGTAAACAATTAATAAACAAGTCACTCTCATACTCGCTGCATATTTTGAAAGCATGTTCAACTACTGTAACTGCATACATTTAGAAAATCCTGCCTAGGAATTTTGCACACAAACCATTCTGTATCTCTATCTGTGCATATTAGACATCATGTTTTTAGGATCTCATTCAACACCTAGTTTAACTACTGATGCATGAGAAAGGCCTAACAAACAGTCCCCTATGTTTTCATAACTGGTATTAATTCCGCATTTCTCTAAGTAAAGCATGTTTAGGCAACACCACTCAAACAAATTTCTTTAATAATTTGGGTAATTACTGAGCCTTATTCTTACGCCTAGGCAAGCCTTAGGTGGTTGAATCATTAAACTAAAAATCTGCCTTTCTTGTATATGTTGCTCAATGCTTAACAGCTTCTCTTTAATCAGTAGGCAAAACTGACTAGGGTTTCTAAAAAATATAAAATAATAAACATGCATGTCTATTTATCTTCTGAACTCACTTAGACACCATACCGTAGGTTCTAAATTAAAACATTGTCCTTACTCGTGTTTGAGTCGTGTTGATTATGCACATTATCTGTGGAGGTAAATCTGAGCCTCTTATATGCTCCTATGTGTTCCCACTTACTGCAGTCCTATGTGTTTTTTACTTGTCGCCTTAGAATTTTACCTTTTAAACCTGCGGGTCTGCCTAGTACCTCCCTTTAGGATAGTAGTCCTAACCTCCTCCGGGACTGATAGGAAGGGACGGGTAACAGCACGCAATAGAGTTCGTGACCATTCCACGCTTTAATTACCTTCATGGGGTGGGAAAGGGTAGAATATGGATATGATGACCGATGCGCTAATACCACGTGTAGCCCCTCTTTGAGGAGTGTCATACCGGGTATTGCATTGATGTGATCCATATTATTACAAACCTAGGATATCCTTTACTTTAGATGTTTAGATTGTAACTCTTTTCAAAACTTAGCCTTTCTATAACTGGTTTCAAACATTTACATGCTTAAGATTTGAATCCCCTCTTATTTGAGCCTTTATTTGTTTGATTGCTAAACCGTACAAATTCACAAAAGCTATTTAGCCGGGAACCACACTTGTGGATCATGACGGGTGCCTAACACCTTCCCCTTAGGATAATTTCAAGCCCTCACCCTATCTCTGGTTAATAACTTAGTTATAGATAAACCCCCTAGGTGCCCTAACACACCTTTAAAATCGTTAGGTGGCGACTCTCAAAAAAATGCAAACCCCTTTCCCCAAAGGAAAGAGTTGCCTCAACCCAAATGTCCTAAACCCAATCTCCGCGAGGAAAAAGGGGCGCGACAACATGGCGACTCTGCTGGGGATTATAGGATTTTACCATTTCAAACTGCTTCGTGAATTTGTACTTTATTAATGTTTGCACCCTTTCCCTTTCTCTTTTATGTGCAATTAATTATCTCTTTCAAGTATTTATTACTTCCACAAAACGAAACTGGCGTGTTTTTTTGTTTTCCTTTGTAACCGCTTTAAATCATAACTATTGTATTTACCGCTTTCCTTAACGTTCAAATACATGAAAATTTGTTTTTAATGCTTATTATTTCATAATCATGCTCAACATTCATACTCCACTCGTGCCAAACAAAATACTATAGCAACGCTTGATGAGTGGTTGCGCTCTTCCTATATTATTACCCTCTAAATTAGGAAAGTCTTATTTGCGGTAAAACTAGTCGATCAGCGGTGCAGTCGACGATTGCGTGTCTTCCCCCTTGAGTTGTCCGCTCAAGGGTACCAGTCTAAAACCCCATAGAAACCTTTCTCTGTTGTATTGTTGCATGCATCATGGTCAAACCTAGTCAAGCTAAAGTGTCGTCCGCACGATAGCTTTTAATATAGCCTTATCCAAAAGTCCACTGGGTTTGCCTAAACCCAAACAGACATCATCACGTTCAGTGCATTTATTTGGAGAGCTGAATGCTTTATGTTAATTGTTGATATTAAATAGTCAAGTCTGGTGGGGGTAAGGGCCTAACCTTATTTGCCTTGCAGAAATATGAGGCACGAAGTCCCCAGATTCGGCATGCTCTCCAATATCCGCCCAAGACTGTTGAGTTGGTGGGAGGACATGCACTCTAGCGACAAAGCTCTCGTCAGAAAACACTTGGGCAACCTACCATCTCTCCTAGAAATCCAGCCTAACAAAATGATAATAGAGGCTACTACTTTGTTTTGGGATTGTGTAAGATCCGTGTTCCGCTTTAGGGACATTGAAATGATGCCTTTGATAGAAGAGATAGGAGGATTGGCTGACCTAGTGTGGGAGACCCCGGGGTTGCTGATGCCTGAGAACCGCACAGGCAAAGGTTTCCTCAAAATTATGGGTCTAAAGAAGAATGCGGAACAGGAATGCTTAAAGGAATCGTACATACCTTTTGATTACTTGTATGAAAGGTATGGCCACAACAAATCATACCGTACCTTCCATGACGAGTTTGCTATCACCTCCCTGGGACACATCCATCGTCAAGTGTTCGTCTTCATAGTTTACTTTTTGGGTTTGATCGTGTTTCCAATGAAAAAGGAGATAATCCATACCAGATTGGCCATGGTGACTAAGATACTAATGGAAGTAGTGGATTGGCAAAACATCAGCATTGTGCCCATGATCATTGTAGACATATATCGGGCCTTGGAGAAGTGTCAACAAGGAGCAAGACATTTCGAAGGTTGCAATCTATTACTTCAACTTTGGCTCATGGAACACTTCCAAAGAGGTGAATACCGACAAGACAATCATCGAAGGATATGGGATGAACAAATCGCTTTCCATCACCCGAAGCGAATGAATTACATCCCCAACATGTTCGCTCAGCCTGAGAATGCCAAAGGATGGGTCGAGCTCTTTGGTAACCTGACTAAAGAACAGGTTCAATGGATGTTTGAGTGGTTTCCGACAGATGAGTTCATCATCCGATCCCGAGATGCACCTTTTCTGATACTGATTGGTTTAAGGGGGACATACCCTTACGTCCCTCTCCGGGTCATGAGGCAAGCGGGTAGGAAGCAAGTCATACCCAGGGTCGACAAAATGAGCCATCTTCGAGCAGACTTTCAAAATGATGACAGTCCTCACAAGTGCCAAGCTCAGCACCTGTGGCACTGCAAGATTATACTTGAGAAGGACACCATCGAGCCAGACAGGTATCATGCCGGTTGTACCCCTTTCTATCCTGGTTGGTTAGAAGATAATCGAGGTAATCATAGCAAGCCAGGGTACATCCGAGGTCACGGGGTTATAGATAAAAGGGTTGAAGCGCAAGTCAAGTTCAACCAGCTGCGCAAAAGGATCCGAGAATGTGAGGATGAGCACCACAAAATACATGAGTCTAACAAGAGGCTGATCGAGGAGTGGAAAGACATGGCTATTAGCACCAACAAGAGGTTGGGATACTTAGAACGAGGTATAGTCGAGCTGGAGGAGAAATTACACAAAAGGGTCGAAGACTGCCAAAGGGCTGAGGGAATTGAAGGAGGATATCTAGCCAGAACATACCTGTTGTTGGGACTTCGCGGGCTGGGAAAGTTGTTCGAAGGAAGCAGGAATGTCGAGTCTGGGGAATGTCCTTCTGGGACCAAATAGATAGGAATTTCTTTATTTTTCTCTGTCAATGTAATGAGGCCAATGGCCATTATTTTTCGTTTATTTAGTGTCGTTTTGGGATTTGTCTATTTTCTTATCAATAAAATGAGGCATTTAGAATCTTAAGTTCTCCAAATCAACTTGTCCCTAGGCCTACCTCGGGCATAAAGAGGTTCCCAAATTAGGACACACTTTACATTCCCGCACTATATGTTTAAATACTACAATATTTCTCATAATCCTCACCGACTTGGTTACCTTTTGTTTTTATTTTTATTTTCTTTATTTTTCCCCTCCCCAAAGGTTAGTTCGTGCACTCTGGCATCATCAACTTATCTCACAAGATCCAAGGGCCCTCCACCTACTCCTCCTCCTAGTCCTCCCAAAGGCAAGAACAAAGGCAAGAGTAAGATGGAAGAATCCAGCGGCACCAGGAAGGAGAATATGGTTGAACGGCTAGAGGCCACTGACGGCCGAGGTATTCAGGTCCTAAATGAGAACATGTCACCACTGGAACAGAAACTGCTGAAATTTCAAGAAGAGCTCGATCAGGCTTGAAATTTGGCCAACCTGTCATTTTCCCTCAACATCCTAGACGTCAATTTCCCAAACACTCAAAACCATACACCTCCACAAAATATCCCAAGACAACAGAATATTCACACCACTCTCCCGACACAATGCAATACTTGCCACACTTCAAACAACACTCCATTACTTATCCCAGAACCTCATAATCCCACAAAGGACCATTTCCACAATCCCATCTATGTGGAAACGATGACCCACTCCACTCCGCCTATCCTACACACATCCGAGTCTGATGAAAAGGACCTTCTTATCAAGAACCTTGTCGAGGAACTAAGGAAGCTGACCAGCCGAGTTCAGGGTGTTGAAGGAACTAAGGGAATCGAAGGGTTGAGTTATGAAGAACTACTCTGTATACAACCTGATGTCGAACTACCCGAGGGGTATAAACCTCCAAAGTTCGAAATGTTTGACGGTACTGGTGATCCGAGGGTCCATCTGAGGACCTATTATGACCAGCTGGTTGACGTAGGAAAGGATGAAAGGATCTGCATGAAGCTGTTCATGAGGAGTTTGAAGGGAGATGCATTGTCTTGGTACATCAGCCAAGACCCCAGGAAATGGTCGAACTGGGTAGGTATGGCGTCTGACTTTATGGACAGATTTAGATTCAACACAGAGAACGCACCAGATGTGTTCTATATCTAGAATTTGAAGAAGAAACCCACGGAAACATTTCGCGAGTATGCTACTCACTGAAGGTCTGAAGCTGCTAAAGTTAGACCTGCTTTAGAGGAATAAGAGATGAACAAGTTCTTTGTCCGGGTCCAGGACCCGCAGTACTATGAACGGTTGATGATGATTGAGAATCACAAGTTCTCTGACATTATCAAATTAGGGGAGCAGATTGAAGAAGGTATTAAGAGCGGTATGGTCACAAATTTTGAAGCCTTGCAAGCTACAAACAAGGCTTTACAGTCTGGTGGTGTGTCTAAGAAAAGGGACGTGGGAGCTGTAATGATTGCACAAAGAGCCAAATCTCCACTCAAATACCAAATTTATCCAACACTCACATACCAGCCAACCCCGAATTACCAAGCACCCTCACCTTCATACCAAGCTCCTCAACCTACTTACCAATCTCCACCACCTACTTACCAATCTCCACCACCCACATATCAACCTACTTCACCCAGATACTTACCAATCTGATGTCTATGCCTGCAGATGGGACCGACATGGTTCGAGGTGGATTTCCAAGTGATAGATGTACTGGCATCCTACAACCTGCTGTTGGGGCGACCCTGGATCCATGTTGTTGGGGCCGTAGCATCAACCTACATCAGGCGGTGAAGTTCGAGTGGAACCAACAAGAGGTGATTATTCATAGCGACGGTAGAAACCCTATTTATAGTCGCCAGACTATCCCAGTCATTGAAGGAAGAAGGAAGCTAAGCAGAGAAACTTACCACTGCATTGAACGTGTCAATGCTATCGACAAAGACAAGTGGTGGGATAGCAAGATCGAGAGCATCTTGAACTGGAGAGGATATGATCCGGGTAAAGGGCTCGGCAAGAACCTCCAAGGAATCACGAAACCTATAAAACTCAAGAAACATGGTACTACTTTTGGTCTGGGATATGAGTACACCTGGGAGGTATTCAACAACTGGTCGCCACCTTGGCGCGGTCCTTATTATCCTTTGGAGCATCCGATACCGCATCTGGAGCAGACCTTCCAGCAGGCCGACGTTATTTATGGGTCAGACGAAGAAGAAGCACTTGTAGAAATGAGGAGTTTGTTCTTGGAGGACAATGATATGGACTGTTGTGTTGCTATTGAGGAGGAGGGGGAGGAAAGCCCTTCCATACAGGCTGTGAGCAGAGGGGCATACCTCAAGAACTGGACTATCAGGACAACCAAAGCCCGACGAGCCTCGGGGTAGCAAGGCTAAAACAAGAATTACTTACTGTTTTATTTACTAAATGGTTTTTTCCTTTTCGCAGTTTTCAATTCTTGCAACAAGATCCTCCATGTTCAAACAATTACTCGATTTATCAAATCACTTTCTTATTTTTCTTATAAATCCAATATTTATTACTACTATTTTCTCTCATTACTTTATCTATACAGCATTACTATTACTTGTGTTGATGAACCGATGACTGTGACATGCAATGAGACAACGCAGCAAACGGGCGTTGATTCAGAGGAAGATGATATACCCGACGCGATTATCAAAGAAGTCGAAAACATTGAAAACAGACCTAAGTACAACCTGGACGAGACTGAGGTTATCAACATGGGAGATTCAGAAAACGTCAAGGAAACACGGATCAACATTCTTTTGTCACCGTTAGAAAAGAAAGAATACACAGAGTTCCTAAAAGAATATGAGGACATATTCGCCTGGTCATACGATGACATGACCGGTCTGGGTACATCTATTGTGGATCACAAACTTCCAACCAATCCAATGTGTCCACAGGTAAAGCAAAAACTCAGAAAGTTCAAACGTGACATGAGTCTGAAAATCAAGGAAGAAGTTACCAAGCGGATCAACGCCAAAGTTCTCAGGGTAGTTGAATACCCAACATGGTTAGCCAACATTGTACCTGTGCCGAAGAAGGACGAGAAGGTCAGAGTCTATGTCGACTACCGAGATCTCAACCGCGCCAGTCCGAAAGACGACTTCCCTTTGCCAAATATACATATCCTGATTGACAATTGCGCTAAGCATGAACTACAATTATTTGTGGATCGCTTCATTGGTTATCATCAGATTTGGATGGATGAGGAAGATGCTGAGAAAATGACTTTCATTGCGCCGTGGGGAGTGTACTGTTACAAGATGATGCCATTCATCCTGAAGAATGCAGGGGCCACCTATATGAGGGCTATGACCACCATCTTCCACAACATGATTCACAAGGAGATCGAGGTATACGTGGATGATGTTATCATCAAGTCCAAGAAGGCCACTAACCACATAGAAGATTTGAGGAAATTCTTCAATAGGTTGCGGAAATACAATCTGAAACTGAACCCCGCGAAGTGTGCATTCAGGGTTCCTGCTGGGAAGCTGCTGGGATTTATTGTGAGCCGCCGGGGGATAGAATTGGATCCGTCCAAGGTCAAAGCCATTCAAGAAATACCACCACCAAGGAACAAAAAAGATGTGATGAGCTTCTTGGGAAGGCTTAACTACATCAGCCGATTTATAGCACAGTCTACAGTTATATGTGAGCCCATATGAAAATGCTAAAGAAGGACGTCGCAACCAAGTGGACCGATGATTGCCAAAAGGCCTTCGACAGAATCAAGGAATATTTGTCAACACCGCTAGTCTTGGTACCACCAGAGCCAGGTAGACCTCTATTACTCTACCTTGTGGTGTTAGATAGAGCTTTCGGTTGCGTTCTGGGGAAGCACGATGAGACAGGAAGAAAGGAGCATGATATTTATTATCTCAGCAAAGAAGTTCACTCCATATGAGGCTAGATATTCTCTATTGGAATGCATTTGTTGTGCTTTGACTTGGGTAGCTCAGAAGCTGAGACACTACTTCTGTGCCTACAGAACATATCTCATATCAAGAATGGATCCATTGAAGTACATCTTTCAAAAGCCCATGCCCACTGGCAAGCTAGCCAAGTGGAAAATCCTACTTAGTGAGTTCAACATTGTTTATGTATCTCAGAAAGCAATCAAGGGACAGGATCTGGCAGACCACCTTGCTGAGAACCCCGTGGACGGAGAATACGAACCTCTGAAAACGTATTTTCTGTATGAAGAGGTATCATTCATAGGAGAAGACGTCGCAAAATTCTACAACGGTTGGAGGATGTTCTTTGATGGAGCAGAAAACTTCAAAGGAGTAGGTATTGGAGAAGTCCTAGTATCAGAAACTGGTCAGCATTATCCAGTATCTGCCAAACTCAGATTTCCCTGTACCAATAATATAGCCGAATATGAGGCTTGCATCTTAGGGTTCAACATGGCCATTGACATGAACGTCCAATAGTTGTTAGTGATCGGTGATTTAGACTTATTGGTACATCAGGTACAAGGAGAGTGGGCAACCAAGAATTCCAAGATACTACCGTATCTGCATCACGTGCAGGAGTTAAGAAAGAGGTTCACGAAGATAGAATTTTGGCATGTCCCCAGAACCCAGAATGAGTTCGCCGACGCATTGGCTACTTTTTCCTCAATGATCCAGCATCCGGACAAAAATTTCATTGACCCTATTTCGGTAAATATTCACAACCAACCGGCTTACTATGCCCATGTTGAAGAAGAAGCAGACGGAAATCCTTGGTTTCATGACATCAAGGAATATTTGGCAAAAGGAGACTACCCAAAGCTTGCGAATCCCACTCAGAAACGCACACTTCGGATTTTGTCTAACAACTTCTTTCACATCAGAGGAATCTGTATAGAAGGATTCCCGATTTGGGGTTATTGAGATGTGTCGACGCAAAAGAAGCATCAAAACTACTAGAATAAATTCATGCTGGGACCTGCGGTCCACATATGAACGATTTTGTTCTAGCAAAGAAGATACTCTGAGATGGTTACTTTTGGATGACTATGGAAACGAACTGCATCCAGTATGTCCAGAAATGCCACCGCTGTCAGATACATGGGGATATGATAAAGGTACCTCCAAATGAGCTCAATGCAACAAGCTCACCATGTTCGTTCGCCGCATGGGGCATGGACGTTATTGGACCAATCGAGCTCGCCGCCTCCAACAGACATAGGTTCATTCTGGTGGCCATTGATTACTTCACTAAATGGGTTGAGGCAGACTCCCACAAAGCAATTACTAAGAAAGTCGTGGCCGACTTTGTCCGCGACCGACCGCATAATGGTCGCATACCTGGGCAGGCCACTGCCCAAATTGAGGACAACTATGTGCTCCAGAATGCGATCGCATTTTGGTTATGCGGACCGCATAGTTGTCGCATTCTTGCCCATTGGATTTTTGTGAGGGAGGTTATGCGATCGCATAACGTGTATGCATACCGCATAGTGGTCGCATACCTGCACAATGTGTTTTTAATTTTGGCCCATCTTGAAGGCCATTCTGCGACCGGTCTGCGGATCGCATGTCAGGAATGCGATCGCATTCCTGAACACATTCTTGTGTCAGGCTACTAATTTTTCTAATTTTAAAACCCGACCCCTAGTTCATTAAAACACCCCACCCCTTCATTTCAACAAGTTTTATGAACAAAATAGATAGAAGGAAAGGAGAGTTCTTGAGAGGGAAGTTGGTTCTTCCATCAATTTAATTTTCAAAGTCCCTCAGGCCTGATATTTCGAGTAATCTTCTTCTTCCTCATTATAGCAGGTAAGGGTTCCCAACCCTTTTTCCATTAATTTTCTGATTTTAAACAAATGGAGGATTAGCATGGATTGATTCTTGAAAATATTAACTAAGACCTTGCATGCATGTTTAATAATGGTGTTAATCTAGTAAGAGGGAGTGGGTTGGGGTAAATTTCATAATGACGAGGTTGGTAATCTAATGGGGTCACCTAGTGTTCGGCAAAATTCTTAAGAGAGTCCGAATTGTATGCATGATTTCCAATTCTAAGTTGAATGTGTTTAATTTTGAACTAGATTGACGGTACTAGTCGGTTCGGTGATTTGTGAGTAAAAGTTAAAAAAGGATTTTGGACTCCAGGTATGTATGGCTAACTTTAATCTTCGTAAAGTCACCTTGTTTGTGCCAGAACAGCCGCTATGTGATAATTGTCTGAGTATGTGTAAATTGGGTATTCTGAATATGTTGAGGCATGATGTCCTACTCTGTGACTGTCTAGTTGAATTCCATGTATTATGCTATTCGGAATTGTGAATAAGTGATTTACTTGTGAATTCTTTTACCATGTGTAAGGTTGGTTAAATACCCTAGTATGTTGGTATGAAAGATTGGTAACAAACCCAAGCATGTGAACATGACTAAGTGCTAAGGGTTGTGAAATGAAATGATGAACAGGAATTGTGGTTGATTTAATCGTATTACACTGATTGTGATAATGTCTTATATGACTCGTACTTGGGCAAGATTTGTTGTGACTTGAACTCATATGGATGGTAGGTTGTATTGAAATTGTGTTCTTATAATGAAATTCTCTGTGATTGAATTGTGAATTGAAAATGTTGATGTGGAATATGATTGTACGGTGGGATCGGGTTCCGCGCCGCAACAGGAGGAATAAGAGTGGAATATGATTGTGCGGTGGGATCGGGTTCCGCGCCACAACATAATAAATAGATATGGTTGTCAGGTGGGATCGGGTTGTGCGCCGCAACAGGTAGAAATAAGGGTGGAATGTTGAGAAGGAATAAGGGTGGAGTGTGATGGTGTTGAAATAAGAACCTGTGGAAATTTAATTGTGATTGTCTCGGTATCTCTGTGTTGTGACTGTTTGATATCTATGACTGTTTCTTATCTGTGCATTGCTGATCTTACTTAGAGTAAAGTTTGTTCATACATACTAGTACTATCCAAAGGTACTAACATCCCTTTTGCCGGGGGCGCTACATTTTATGATGATTGTAGGTGGTTCCATAACAGGTAACTCAGCCCACCAACAGTAGTGCCTCATCTCCATTTCGTCAGCCATGTTGGTGAGCCCCACTTCCTCTCGGGGCCATGTGTGGTTCATGCCACCTTCTTTTGGGTCTGTTTAGTGTTGTAAGGTCTAGCCGGAGCCTTGTTCCTGGATTGTATAGTATAAACTCCTACTACTCGTAGAGTCTCCGTAGACACAATGTGGGTATTGTACATATGTATTTTGGATAGTGACAAATCGTGGTCCACATGGTAGAAGTATGTATATTGTATGTATTTTGGGTAAGCAGTTGGTATCATATGTTGTTAACGCTAAGAAGAAGAAATGAATTCAAGTTATAATTTTATGTCTAAGACTAACTTTCTATTGCACATGTATATTATATTGAAATCACGGGGGTAATGCGTGGGATAGGAAAGGCAAATCCAGGTCCGCTTGACTGGGGTCCCTCGGTTGAGCGCCGGTCGTGTTCCTCGATTTTGGGGCATGACAAACTTGGTATCAGAGCCTAAGGTTTTAAAAGTGTCCTAGGATGTCTCGGAGCCGTGTATAGTAGAGCCTTTCTTCTCAGTGTGTTGTCGACCACATCTATAATTAGGGGGCTACATGGACATTTAGGAAAATACCCTTTTATTGTTATTTTGTATCGTGCGGTGAAGTGGAAAGTGAAATAATCCTTGCCTAACTCGTGCATTGTCCCGAATTTTTAGTAAATGGCACCAAAGAAAACGGCTCGACTCGGCCTTGAGGCCAATGCCACCCCAAGTGTGGCCGTCAATTCTGTACCAGATGGTGCGGGTGAGAGTGATTCCCCGACCTTGAATCTGCCTGGCCTTTCTATTCCGGACCAGAGTGTTCCTGTTTGTTGGCCCATGTCACTTAATGGGTTTTGAAGATTGACAAATAGTGACAAGTTGAACCAGGTCCATCAAAGCAGATACATCTGAACGAAGCAGTTGGCACACGAGTCGTACAAATCTAGGAGATATCAGTGATTGCTGAGTATCAAAGAACTAAGATAATGTCTCCTAATACGAAAAGGTTGCAAAGTGATAGAGATGACAGAAGTTGATTTCAGCTAGGACGGAAGTAGAGGAAGGAAGTTGAGTTACAATCAAACTCGTTTACCCAGGAAGAGTTGGATCAGAATTGAATCATGTGCTCAACAAACGGACTCTATAAAAATAAATGTATTACTGCTGAAAGAAGTGACGCACAAAGACAAAGTGAATCAAGTTCTGAAAAGCAAAAGTTCTCAGGATATTTTGCAAGCAGAAGTATTGTGCGAAGGATACAGTTCAACTAGAAGAAACAATTTCATTGTTGATGTATTGAGTATAGTTGATTGTAGTAAGTGTTTTAATATTGTATCTTTTCACCTTTCATAGAAGCAATTGTAATAGGTACAAATTGATCAAGTTAGAGTCAGCTTGAATTCTGTAGAAATTAGCTAGAGGCTAGTTGATACAAAGAGGATTAGAGTTAGTCCTAGGATTACAAAAGAGTTGATTTTGTAAGTCCGTTTGGCTCAGAGTTTTTAGTGAAGTGTTTGAGCAAATCCTACTGAGGAGTAGGTCGTGGTTTTTTCACCTTTTGAGCCAGGTGTTTTCCACGTAAAAATCCATGTGTCTTTACTATTACTGCTTTATTATTCCGCAAACAGTAGTAAGTAGTATACTAAGAAGAACCAGGTTCTTCTTATTAGTCAACACTCAAAAATTGGGTACTGCACAATTAACTTATAATATTGTGTAGTATTGAAGTCTAAAACATCAATTGGTATCAGAGCAGGTTATCCTTGAAGAGGCTAACACCTAGGAAAAGATCAAGATGAGTGCACCACCTGGGAACTGGGAAGGTCAATCAACTGCAAGGCCACCGCTCTTCAATGGCCAGTACTATTATTTGTGGAAGAATAGAATGAAGAATCACCTTATTGGAGAGGACTATGAACTCTGGGACATAGTCACTGATGGACCACGTGCAACAATGAAGAAAACTGTTGAAGGAGTAGATGTGCCTAAGACTAAGGCTGACTGCACGGCTGAGGATCTGAAGAAATGGGAGAAGAATGCCAAGGCCAAGAAGTGGCTAGTGTGTGGACTAGGCCCAGATGAATACAGCAGAATCCAAAGTTGCACCACTGCCAAGGAAATCTGGGATACTCTACAAATGGCTCATGAAGGAACAACATAAGTGAAGAGGTCTAGAGGTACATTGCTATACTCTCAGTATGAAAACTTCACTATGAAAGAAGGAGAAACAATTCAAGAGATGTACACAAGGTTCACAACCTTGACTAATGAACTCAAGTCTCTTGGAAGAGTCATCCTTGAAGAAGACAAGGTTGAGAAGAATTTGACAAGGGTTCTGCCTATCTCCTAGGAAAGCAAGATAACTGCCATCCAGGAATCCAACAATATGGCAACCCCCTTAGACTAGATGAGTTGATTGGCAACCTTACTGCTTATGAACTCAGAAGGCAGACCATGAAAATGGATGCCCCGAAGAAGGAAAGAAGTCTAGCACTAAGGATCACAGAGGGAGCAGATCTGGAGGATGATGAGATGGCCATGATAACCAAAGAAGTCAGAAACTTTCTCATGAGGAAGAAAGGCATCTCTAGAGGAGGAAACTTCAACAAGGCAAAGGCTCCTGAAAGGCCAGCTAATGAGGGATGCTACAAGTGTGGAAAAACTGATCATCTCATCAAGAACTTCCCCCAATGGGAAGTAGAATGGAGTAAGGAGAGATATGAAAGAAAGAACAGGAAGAAGGAACTAGTCCAACCCAAGAAAAATACTACAAAGGTTATCGTTGCTGCTTGGGGGGAAAGTTCAGATGAAGAATCAGAAGATGGTGAGACAGAAGATCAAGCTCTCATGGCAATTGGAGAATCTGATGAGGAGACTTATGAAGAACCACAGGTAAGTATCTCACATCTTAAAACAAAAATAAAGTTTCTATCTAAGGAGAAACTCTCTGAGTTGCTACTTGACTTCATTGATGATTCTGAGGAGACAACTAAAGAGAAAGATCAACTATCTAAAGAGTGTGCAATGCTGAGAGCAAAATGCATGGACCTGGAAATAAGGGTCAGTGAATCTGAAAAGAAAAACACTGTCTTGATGAACCAGGTTCAACCACTCGAAACTGAAATTCTAGAACTAAAATCTGAAAATTTTAATTTAAGACTAGGATACAGTAAAAAGGTAGTTGATCACTCTCATGCTAAGTTAGAAGAAGACTTAGGTAAACTGAAAGATAAAATGTATGCCAAAGATGAGCAGATAAGACATCTTAAAGAAGAACTTGGCAAAGTCAAACATGAATTTGATAGAACACGTAAGTGGAATAAGTCTTCTTATGCTTTAATATGGCTCCAAGAGAATCATAGTAGCAACCGGAGAGGGCTTGGTTTTGGGAGTCAATTGCCTAAGTGGGATCCCAAAAGCAAGTATCTCACTCTCCCTGAAAATAAAATTTGCACCCATTGTGGGAAGACTGGCCACTCTAAATATGAGTGTTCTGCAAAAGAAAAGGCCAGTCAGAAAAATGAGAGATTCATTAAAAAGAAAAACTGGCTACCAAACTGGGCCAGAAAAAATCTGATTCATCCATTCTCTCATGGAGAAGGACCCAAACTAGTTTGGGTTCTTAAAACTAACCCCTGATTTTCTTTTGAAGGTACAAGTGAAGGGAAGCAGCCAATTTTGGTTTTTGGATAGTGGTTGCTCTAAGCATATGACAGGAACAAGGAACGGTTCCTTTCACTTGAAAACCTCAAAGAAGGAAATGTCTCCTTTGGAAATGAAAAGAAAGGTGAAATAATAGGGGTCAGCAAGGTAGGTAAAGATGACACACGTTCAATTAAACATGTGTATCTGATAGATGGCTTGAAATATAACCTAATCAGTGTGTCACAACAGTGTGACAGAGGTAACCTTGTTGCTTTTACTTCCACAAAATGTTTTGTGATCAACCTGCTTACTGACAAGATTGTTTTGCAGGGAAAAAGAATGAACGATATCTATGTCATTGACTTGTCCACACTGTCTGACAATGAACTCACTTGCCTTAGTGTGATGAACAGTGATCCCCTCCTGTGGCACAAAAGACTTGGTCATTCAAGTCTGACTCAACTTAACAAGCTGGTCTCTAAGGACTTAGTGGTAGGGCTTCCTAACATTAAGTTCAAAGAAGACAAGGTTTGTGAGGCATGTGCAAGGGGGAAGCAGGTAAGGTCTTCTTTAAAAAGTAAGAAAATGGTCAGTACCACCAGCACGTTGGAACTGGTTCATATGGATCTGTGTGGTCCTATGAGAACTCTAATTAGAGGTGGGAAGAGATATGTGATGGTGCTAGTAGATGATTTCTCAAGGTTCACTTGGACCTTATTCTTGGCATCTAAGGATGAAGCATTTGAAATGTTCACCTCATTTGTCAAGAAGATTCAGAATCAATTAAGACATCAACTAGCATCCATTAGATCTGACCATGGTACTGAGTTTGAGAATGCTAAGTTTGCTGAGTTCTGTGATGAACATGGTGTGAATCACAATTTTTCTGCTCCTAGAACCCCACAGCAAAATGGGGTTATTGAAAGGAAAAACAGAACTCTTGAATACATGGCAAGAACCATGCTTCTATCAAGCAAACTACCAACCAACTTCTGGGAAGAAGCAATTAACACTGCATGTTATATTATCAATAGATGCATGACCAGACCTATGGCAGAGAAAACTCCCTATGAATTACTTAAAGGGAGAAAGCCCAACATATCCCATCTTAGGGCTTTTGGATGCAAGTGGTATGTGCATAATAATGGCAAAGATTCTTTAGGAAAATTTGATCCGAGAAGTGATGAGGGAGTGTTCTTGGGATATTCTACACATAGCAAAGCTTATAAAATATACAATAAAAGAACTATGTGTGTAGAAGAAAGTGTACATGTTGTCTTTGATGAAACTAACACTTTATCTGAGAGACAGGAACCAGAAGATGAGGAGCTTGGACTGGTGAGGAGCAATGACTACATTGAAGCACCTATGGCAGATGGAACAGGTGATGGACCAGGTTCAACAACCCCACGCAACTCGACAGGGGGAATTCCTCATGAAAATACTGGCCCTGATCCTGTTCCACAGCAACAAGACAACATGGAACAATCCAGAAGTGAACAACTGGTTCTCAAACCACACAGATATCAGAGTTCTCACCCTCTTGAGAACATCATAACAGACTTGAGATCTGGAATCAAAACTAGATCCTCCTTGAAAAATCTGTGTGCGTTTGATGCATTTCTATCCTTGATTGAACCAAAGAACATTGTTGAAGCCCTGAAAGATGCTGACTGGGTAACTGTCATGCAAGAGGAGCTGAATCAATTTGAGAGAACTCAAGTATGGCACTTGGTACCCAGGCCACTGGAAAGATCAATAATTGGCACCAAGTGGGTCTTCAGGAACAAACTCGATGAGGATGGAACTGTTACAAGAAACAAGGCAAGACTATTTGTTCAAGGATACAGCCAAGAAGAGGGAATTGATTATGATGAGACCTTTGCTCCTGTTGCAAGATTGGAGGCAATCAGACTTCTTATAGCATTTGTTGCACACATGGAATTCACTATGCATCAGATGGATTTCAAGAGTGCCTTTATCAATGGCTATTTGAAGGAAGTTTGTAAAACAGCCTCCTGGTTTTGAAAACAAAGAATCACCTGAGCATATATATAAACTTGATAAGGATATCTATGGTCTCAAGCAAGCACCTAGAGCATGGTACGAGAGATTGTCAAAATTCCTGCTGAAACATGGGTACAAACGAGGCAAAATAGACAGTACTTTGTTCCTAAAGGAAAAGCGAGTTTGAAATGAGTATGATGGGTGAGCTAACCTTTTTCTTAGGTCTACAAATCAAATAAACTCCACAACGAATTTTCTACATTAATGGGGAGTGAGTTTGAAATGAGTATGATGGGTGAGCTAACCTTTTTCTTAGGTCTGCAAATCAAACAAACTCCACATGGAACAATGATTCATCAACAGAAGTATGTGAGAGAACTCCTCAAGAAGTTCAAAATGGAAGATTCAAAGGAGATAGATACCCCAATAGCCACAGCTACAAAATTGGATGTGGATGAACCTGGTTCTTCGTTGATCAGAGGACGTACAGAGGGATGATTGGGTCTCTACTATATCTTACTGCAAGTAGACTTTGATATTGTGTTCAGTGTGGGACTATGTGCTAGGTTTCAAGCCAATCCAAAGGAGTCCCATCTCACTGCAGTAAAAAGAATTTTGAGATATCTGAAGGGCACAACTGATTTGTGCATTTGGTATCCTAAAGGTAGTAATTTTGACCTTGTAGGATATGCTGATGCTGATTATGCAGGTTTCCTGTTGACAGGAATAGTACTTCAGGCATGGCTCACTTTTTGGGATCTTGCCTTGTCTCTTGGGCCACCAAGAAACAAAATTCAGTAGCCTTGTCTACTGTTGAGGATGAATATGTGGTTGTAGCCTCTTGTTGTGCCCAGTTGCTATAGATCAAGCAACAACTTCTGGACTTTGGTATAGATGTGGGATGCATTCCTATTTACCGTGATAACACTAGTGCAATTAGTATGACTAAGAACCCGGTTCATCGCAAGATAACTAAGCACATAGATGGTATGCACCATTTCCTGAGGCATAACTATGAAAAGGGGATGATCTCAATCAAATTCTGTGCTACTGACCGTCAAATTGCTGATATATTTACCAAAGAATTGAGTAGGGAGCATTATGAGAGAAATAGGCTTGAATTAGGGATGATTAAGATCACCTAATTGAAAAACAAAATGAAAAAAAAAACTGAAATTAATTGAAAAAAAGGGGAAGTTTTCTGGCTAGAAATTTTAATTAGGTACTTAATCAGATTAATCATTGCTCAGTACTCTATCTTTATTTCCATACTCTTCTGCCATGTATTAATATGATTCCCTAGTTGCTAATGATGTTTCTCTATTTTTGTGAATTGAGGCAAAATAAAGATTTTTAACAGGATGAACCTGGTTCATCCATGCTGGTTTACATGACTGACAAGGTACGTTCTCATCTCCATACATGTATTAATTCAAGTACAGTCATACATGAGCAGGACTCTATCCATTTATGGTTCAGTTCAAATTCTCGGACTTACCCAAATCATGAACCAGTTTCAAGAAGCTCCGTCACATTAAATTATCCTAGTTTTAGAGGGAAAGAAATGGTCTAATCAATGTCAATCATTGACAGTCCTTAATCGATTAGTATCCTATTTGTGTTAATACACTTCCGTTGTAATCACCCCAGACACAAGTTATAAATAGGCCATCATTATCAAATGTGAATAAAGCAATAGAAGAACCATGTTCAAGTCACTCAACACTCAAATCTCTACTGCCTTTTGCCCTCTCATATTTTTCTCTCTAAAATTTAAAACCATGTCATCTGCTTCATCTGATTCTCAAAATCGTGACTACGATGAAGGAGTATATGAGTCTGATTCTCCACCGGTCTACAGTTCTGAATCCTCTGAGACACCCGAAACCCATGAACACCATGATGCCCCTGAACCCACACCAAACCCTACCCCAGCCCCAAACCCCGTCGTGTCAAGGTTCTTGCACGCAAATCTGTGGCTTCACATTCATGAGCAAAGTTATTGGAAGATTTATTACAGGCTGAAGAAGAACCCAAACCAGATTCGTCCAGTGAATCGTTCAAATCAGCACATGAAGACGATGCACCTAGTTCGTCCAGTGCTGAGAAAGGTAATACTGAAGTTACCTCTGTGTTAAATTCTGAAAATAGATTTGTGTTGGTGGGGTTTGTGGTGGATGTGGAAGTGACAAGTAGGCAAAGAAAAATTGGAAAATTCTTGAGAACGAGGGAGATGCAGGTGTGAGGGGATCTAGGAAGGATGGTACCACACTTGAAATTTGTGGCCCCATTATTGAAAATCTTGAAGATGATGTCGTAGTGACAGGGGGAACTCATGATGTAGAGGAGGCTGCTGCTGGGTTGGAAACATTGATGACTAAGATAGATGAATATGTTTCTTCTGGGGAAGAAACTTTTGCTGAGAGACTGAAGAAACTGGGGGACTCATACAACCCCAAGAAGAGAAGGACTCCAAAGTCCATCAAGTCTAAAGCCTCAGTTTCCTCAAAGAAAAGGAAAATTGATGAGTCTGTTGGTGTACTTGTTCCAAGGGTACGAGCTACGAGAAATACTATTCAAGAAGAAGAGGAGAAGCTAGAAAAAGCTCTGCAAGAGAGCAAAAGAAAGAAGGCAGAGAAAGGGAAAGTGAAAGTGGGGAAGCTTGTTGAGGCTATTGTTGATGATGAGGTGTTGGACCTGGTCTAACAAGAAGATGAGGTTTCTCCAGTGGTGATCAAGTCACCCAAGCCCAAAAAGGCTATGACTTCCACAAAGAAGTCAACACCTGTGTCTGCTACCACTACGAGTACATCTACGAGGACAAGGTCTAAAGTAAAGGCAAAGAAGAAAGTTTAGATTGTTGAGAGGGATGATGATCTTGAATGGAGTGGAGATGAAGAGAAGGAGGTTGGAGAAGTGTCGACTGACAGAGTTGCCATGTTTGGCAAGAGACATATCTTGAAGGGAAAGTTACTGAAGGATTTGGAGGAGCCGGGTATGAGGTACTTAGTGGATTTTCTGGCAGCGCAAGGCTGGAAGGACATGGTCCTTCGCATGGAAGGCAGGCTGGTCAGAAATGAGGTTGTGGAGTTCATGGGAAATGCAATTGTGATGGGAGGAAGGGTTACCTCATTGGTCAGGGGAGTTGAAGTCTCCTTTGACGCTCAAGAACTGGGGGTTATTCTAGATATTCCTTCTGAGGGCTATGGCGATTATACAAGGCAGAGATGGCCTTGCTTGGATGGAATGGTCTTAACACTCAACATCACCAGATTCTTTTGTGACAATGAAGAGCAGTCCGGACCTAGGGTTGTGTACAAAAGCAAGATGAAGCCTGAAAACAAGTTGTTCTTTGAGTTTGTAATTAAATTTCTGCTGCCCAGACAAGAACGCAGGCACATTGCCAACTACATGGATCTAACACTCATGGAGTTCCTGTACAGGGGCAAGCAGATCAATTGGCCATCTTTAATCATCCAGCTTTTGGACAGAGTGGTGAATGGCACCAAGGACCATGCAATTCCTTATGGCTTGATCCTTACTACAGTTCTGGCTCATTTTGCAGTCCCCACAAAGAAGGCTGAAATGGCTACTACGAAGGATTTCTTTGAGAAGGACACTTTGTTGTTATGTGATTACACTTTCAATGCCCCGGCAGATGAACCTGGTTCATCTCGGAAGCAACCAGTCAACAGCAAGGTCCGTACTCTGGTGCAGGAAAGCGAGCAAAAGGATATGGAGATCTTTCTATTAAAGACTCGCTTAATTGAGGTGGAAGGTGAGCGTGATGCTCTCAAAGCTGAATTAGCCAATGAGAAGGAGAAAAACGAGGGTTTCTTACACCAAATGTTGTCTCTTCTCCAAACCAAGAATCCAGCCTCATTTGCACCACCCCAGATTAGGAATTTCCAGAACTACCCCTTATATCCTATCAAGTGCTCAATTCGGGACAGTGTCAAGTGTCTTTTGTTTCAGTTTTTAATTCTGTTTTGCTCATGTTTTGGCTTTTCTTGATTTTTATCTATTTTGGTGCTGATAATCCATGTAAATCAATGAACGCTTGGTGTTTTGACAAATGTCTCTATTTATGATTTAGCTTACATTATTGGTTTCTTGTGTTGATTAATCATGTTTGCACCTGCAGTTGCCTAAATTGGTCGTGAGTAAGAATTAATAACTGGTAAGTATCATTTTGCAACTTTTCGATGATGCCAAAAAGGGGAAGATGTGTTGTGTTGTTCAAAAATTTTAAAAGTGATATTTATAACCTAATGAACCTGGTTCTTGATGATTAATGCTCAAAAATATACAAAGTGTTGAATGTGTATACAGGATAAAAGCACAGAGTTTGTCATCATAAAAAAAGGGGGAATTTGATGGCCCTTGTCACTGAATGGGTTTTGAAGATTGACAAATAGTGACAAGTTGAACCAGGTCCATCAGAGCAGATACATCTGAACGAAGCAGTTGGCACACGAGTCGTACAAATCTAGGAGATATCAGTGATTGTTGAGTATCAAAGAACTAAGAGAATGTCTCCTAATACGAAAAGGTTGCAAACTGATAGAGATGACAGAAGTTGATTTCAGCTAGGACAGAAGTAGAGGAAGGAAGTTGAGTTACAATCAAACTCGTTTACCCAGGAAGAGTTGGATCAGAATTAAATCATGTACTCAACAAACAGACTCTATAAATAATCAATGTATTACTGCTGAAAGAAGTGATGCACAAAGACAAAGTGAATCAAGTTTTGAAAAGCAAAAGTTCTTAGGATATTTTGCAAGCAGAAGTATTGTGTGAAGGCTACAGTTCAACTAGAAGAAACAGTTTCATTGTTGATGTATTGAGTCTAGTCGATTGTAGTAAGCGTTTTAATATTGTATCTTTTCAGCTTTCATAGAAGCAATTGTAATAGGTACAAATTGTTCAAGTTAGAGTTAGCTTGAATTCTGTAGAAATTAGCTAGAGGCTAGTTGATACAAATAGGATTAGAGATAGTCCTAGGATTACAAAAGAGTTTATTTTGTAAGTCCGTTTGGCTCAGAGTTTTTAGTGAAGTGTTTGAGAAAATCCCACTGAGGAGTAGGTCATGGTTTTTTCACCTTTTAAGCCAGGTGTTTTGCACGTAAAAATCCCTGTGTCTTTAGTATTACTGATTTATTATTCCGCAAATAGTAGTAAGTAGTATACTAAGAAGAACCAGGTTCTTCTTATTAGACAGCACTCGAAAATTGGGTACTGCACAATTAACTTATAATACTATGTAGTATTGAAGTCTAAAACATCACTATTCCTGCTAACGCGGAGGGTGCTGCAATCCCTCGCGTTGACATTCCTGAACCTTCTTCAGTTCCAGCTTCCGGTCCCGGTACCTCCGATGGGGACCTTAGGGGAGCTATCCATATGTTGACTCAGTTGGTGGTCGCTCAGGACCAAAGATCTCATGGTGCCCCTGCTTCCTCTAGCGGGCAGGGAGATTCCTCCAGTTCCAGAGTCAACCAGTTTCTGCGGTTAGCCCCTCCATAGTTCTCAGGTACTGATCCAGAGGCCGATCCGCAAGATTTTCTAGATGAGATGTACAAGACTCTTCGGGTTATGAAGGCTATGGAGACAGAGGGGGTTGAGTTAGCTTCTTATAGGTTGGGGGGAGTAGCATATTCATGGTTCGAGATGTGGGAGGGATCCCGTGGGGAGGGAAGTCCTCCGGCAAGGTGGGATGAGTTCGTCAATGCTTTCATGGATCACTTCTTGCCTGCCGAGACTATGGCAGCCCGTGCTACAGAGTTTGAGGTCCTCAGACAGGGAACCATGAGTGTGTGTGAGTACCACATGGAGTTCGTGCGGTTGTCTAAGTATGCTCCTCACTTGGTGTCGACTATGGATGCAGGGTTCGACGTTTCGTTCGGGGCCTTGGTCCCTTGGTTGTGAATGAAGCTGCTACAGCTGCCTTGCACTCAGACATGAATTATGGGGAGATTGTGGGATTTTCCAAGGCTACAGAGGCTAGGAAATTGAAGATAAGGTCAGAGAGAGAGAGTAGCAGTAGGGCCCAGTCAGCGGGCCACTCGGGGAGTTCAGTTGGAGGAGGGAGACCAGTTCATGGGAGAGGGTCATCAGGGCCATCCCACTCTTACGCATAGTCCTCAGCTAGTGCATCGCCATACTTGCACAGTTATCAGCAAGGAGGTCGTTTTGGACTCGATTCAGCTAGCAGGAGGTTTCCTCAGTTAGGACGTTCGGGTGGGAGATCCCAGCAGCAGCGACAGGGCCCATGCCCTAAGTGTGGGAGGTTTCATACTGGATCTTGTTACGAGGTTATCCCAGTGTGCTATAGATGCAAAGTGAGAGGTCATATTCAGCGGGACTGTCATACGCCCAGTTAGGGCCTAGGTAGGGGTTTTGCTCAGCCATCCGGTTCTTCAGTCTCCACATCCTCAGTGCGTCCTCCAGCTCCAGAAGGGTGCGGTGCAGTTAGGGGTGGAGTACGAGGTAGGGGTGGACCCAGCCGATTCTATGCTTTAAGTGGTGGCAAGAGCACAAGGGCTTCTCCTGATGTTGTCACGGGTATTCTGACTGTACAAGCCCTTGATGTTTATGCTCTTATTGATCCAGGGTCCTCTTTGTCTTATGTTACCCCTTTTATTGCTTCAAGGTTTGGTATATAACCCGAACAACTTCATGAGTCGTTCTCTGTATCGACTCCGGTTGGTGATTCTATTACAGCCGCGCGAGTCTATAAAAATTATGTTGTCACGGTGTGTGGTCGAGATACCACGGCCGATCTTATCGAACTTAGGATGGTAAATTTTGATGTTATCATGGGAATGGACTGGCTTTATTTGTGCTTTGCTAAACTCGACTTCCAAACCAGAATTATGAGGCTCGAGTTTCCTAATGAGCCAGTTATCGAGTGGAAGGGGAATGATGTTTTGCCGAGAGGTAGGTTTATTTCCTATCTTAAGGCCTCCAATATGATCAGGAAGGGATGCATCTATCATTTGGTCTGGGTCGCAGACACCACTTCAGAGGTGCCTGCTCACGAGTCCGTGCCGGTTGTGAATGAGTTTCTTGAAGTATTTTCGGACAAGCTTCCAGGGATTCCGCCAGATAGAGATATCGATTTCAGGATTGATGTACTACCAGATACGCAGCCAATATCTATTCCACCTTACAGAATGGCGCCAGTAGAGTTGAGGGAGTTAAAGGAGCAACTGAAGGAATTATAAGAAAAGGGGTTCATTCAGCCGAGTTTGTCTCCTTGGGGCGCACCGGTTCTTTTTGTCAAGAAGAAGGATGGGTCGCTTCGGATGTGCATTGGTTACCGGCAGCTCAACAAAGTCACCATCAAAACCAAATATCCATTACCTCGGATAGATGATTTGTTCGACCAATTGCAAGGTGCGAGGTTTTTCTCGAAAATTGATTTACGGCCTGGGTATCATCAGTTGAAGATCAGAGAGCAGGATATTCCTAAGACCGCCTTCAGGACTCATTATGGTCATTTTGAATTTTTGGTAATGTCCTTTGGACTGAACCGAGTTTTCAAGCCATTTCTAGAATCCTTCGTGATTGTTTTCATTTGACATCCTTGTCTATTCGCGGAGTCGGGAGGATCATGTTAACCATCTTACGGCAGTTCTGCAGACTCTTCATCATCACCAGTTGTATGCTAAATTTTCGAAATGTGAGTTTTGGATAGAACCAGTCACCCTTTTGGGTCATGTTGTTTCCATAGAAGGGATTCAGGTTGATCCCCAGAAGATCGCGGCAGTGAAAGATTGGCCTAGACCAACGACCCCAATAGAGATTCGCAGTTTCTTGGGTCTAGCTGGGTATTATCGGAGGTTTGTGGAGGGATTCTCTACCCTCACCTCCCCATTGACTAAATTGACACAGAAAGCAGTCAAGTTCCAGTGGTCCGACACTTGTGAGAAGAGTTTTCAGGAATTGAAGTCGAGATTGACTTCGGCACCGGTATTGACCTTGTCAGAAGGTATAGGGGGATTTGTGGTTTATTGCGATGCTTCAAGGGTTGGTTTGGGGTGTGTGTTGATGCAACATGGTAAGGTTATAGCGTATGCTTCAAGGCAACTCAAGAATCACGAGAAGATTATCCAACGCATGATTTGGAGCTCGCGGCAGTGGTGTTTGCATTAAAAACTTGGCGGCATTATCTTTATGGGGTCTATGTGGACGTGTTATCAGACCACAAGAGTCTTCAGTATTTATTTAAGCAGAAGGAGCTGAATCTAAGGCAGTGGAGGTGGTTAGAGTTGCTTAAGGATTATGATATGAACATCTTGTACCATCCAGGGAAGGCGAATATGGTGGAAGACGCTCTCAGTCGGAAGTCTATGGGTAGTTTGGCTCATTTGGAAGCGGATCAGAGGCCCTTGGCTCGGGAGGTCTATCAATTGGCCAGTTTGGGGATTTGTCTTTCGACCTCAGACGAAGGGGAGGTTATGGTGCATAATGGAGCAGAATCGTCACTTGAAGCGGAAGTCAAAGAAAAGCAGTTTATTGATCCAGCATTGGCACAGTTGAAGGAGGCAGTTCTGAATAAAAAGATTTCGGCATTTTCATTCGGCAGCGATGATGGGATATTGCAATGTCAAGGTAGGCTATGTGTTCCAGATGTGGATAATCTTCGGGAGAGGGTAATGGTGAAGGCGCATAATTCTAGGTATTATGTGCACCCAGGCTCTACGAAAATGTATCATGATCTCCGGGAAATTTATTGGTGGAGCGGTATGAAGAGGGGTGTGGCGGACTTCGTGTCTAGATGTATGAATTGTCAGCAGGTGATGGCCGAGCATCAGCAGCCCGGTGTATTAACTCAGCTTATGGAAATACCGACGTGGAAATGGGAGGTGATCAACATGGATTTCGTGGTAGGGTTACCTCGCACTCAGCGCAAGTTCGATTCAATTTAGGTGATAGTGGACTGACTCACCAAATCAGCTCACTTTTTGCAAGTCAAGTCCACCGATACTGCAGAACGGTACGCTCAGTTGTATATCAAGGAGATAGTCAGACTTCATGGCACTCCAGTTTCTATTATCTCAGATCGAGGAGCCCAGTTCACAACTAATTTTTGGAGGAAATTTCAGCAAGGTTTGGGTACTCAGGTGAACCTCAGCACGACTTTCCACCCACAAACTGATGGTCAAGAGGAGCGGACTATTCAGACGCTTGAAGATATGTTACGGGCTTATGTTTTAGAATTCAAAGGTAGTTGGGATGACCACTTGCCGCTTGTCAAATTTGCTTACAATAACAGCTTTCATGCTAGTATTTAGATGGCCCCATTTGAGGCATTGTACGGAAGAAGGTGTAGATCTCCGATTGGATAGTTTGAAGCTGGTGAGGCGGAATTGTTAGGGCCAGATCTTGTGCACCAAGCTATGGAAAAAGTTAGAGTCATTCAGGAGAGGATGAAAACTGCTCAGAGTCGTCAGAAATCCTATGCGGACGTTCGTCGAAGAGAATTGGAGTTCCAGGTAGATGATTGGGTGTTCTTGAAGGTGTCTCCCATGAAGGGAGTGATGCGGTTTGGGAAGAAAGGGAAGTTGAGCCCTAGGTACGTCGGGCCATATCGGATCGCTCAAAGGATAGGACGGGTGGCTTATAGGCTGGAATTGCCCCTTGAAATGTCATTAGTGCACCCGGTGTTCCTTGTGTCTATGTTGAAGAAAGTGGTTGGAGATCCATCCGCCATCGTGCCAGTTGAGGCTACTGAGGTTAATGAAGAGTTATCATACGAATAGGCTCCGGTTGCTATTCTTGATAGGCAAGTACATAAATTGAGAAACAAAGAGATTGCTTCTGTTAAAGTGTTATGGAGAAGTCAACAAGTCGAGGAAGCCACGTGGGAAGCAGAGAAAGAAATGAGAGAAAAATATCCCCATCTGTTTGAGCAAGTCTAGTAGTGATTGTGCGGACTATTATCCCTAGGCAATTTAATGTTGTATTCAGATTTGTGCAAAGGCCCCTCATTTTCCCCTAATTGCCTTATTGTTGTGACTTCCCAATGCGTGCTAAAATTGTATATGTTGTTATTAATTGGGTAGTGTGCAACCCTTGAAGTAAATGAAAGTTTTGTGAAACTTATGTGATAGGAAAATGATTAGTAGTAGTGTAGATTGGTAATGATTAATTGAAATATATATACGGTGTATTGAGGTGATTGAATTGTATGGGACTCACTAAAATGACCAAATTATGTGCAAGTATGTGCCACTAATTGAATCATATGCTAATTTGTGATGTAAAGAGAATGAACTATGTGTAGTTGTCAAAGTGATTGGATATGTGCAAGTGTTGAGGTAATGAATTGTATACCAGTTGTAGGGATAACAGAAACTGTGTAATGATGCTTGGAAATGTGCTTCGGGGGCTCTCTGACAGGTAGATAGGTCTAAATACAAAGGAAACTCTGGCAAAATTTTCAGAAAGTATCGGAGTTAGTGAAATTGGGAGTTAGCATGTCATGTTTTCAAAACCAAATGATTTCCAAAAATCCTCATTCGAGGACGAATGATTTTAAGTGGGGGAGGATGTAAGGACCCGTAAAATTTCTTGTTTAAGATAATGCCCGAATAAGTCCCCGAGTTGTTATAATTGTAGAAATCCTTAAAACGGACCTATTTTGAATAAAAGTACCCCGGAAGTTGAAAGATGTAATTTTCCAGAAGTTGGGCGTTATGCGACGCACTATGCGATCGCATAACGGGTATGCAGACCGCATAATGGTCGCATACCTGGGCAGGCCATTGCCCAAATTGAGGACAACTATGCGGTGCAGAATGCGATCGCATTCTGGTTATGCGGACCGCATAGTTGTCGCATTCTTTCCCATTGGTTTTTGGTGAGCGGATCGCATAACGTGTATGTGGACCGCATAGTGGTCGCATACCTGCACAGTGTGTTTTTAATTTTGGCCCATCTTGAGGGCCATTCTGCGACCAGTCTGCAGACCGCATGTCAGGAATGCGATCGCATTCCTGCCCGCATTCCTGTGTCGGGCTCCTAATTTTTCTAATTTTAAAACCCGACCCCCAGTTCATTAAAACACCTCACCCCTTCATTTCAACAAGTTTTATGAACAAAATAGATAGAAGGAAAGGAGAGTTATTGAGAGAGAAAGTGGTTCTTCCATCAATTTGATTTTCAAAGTCCCTCAGGCCTAATATTTCGAGTAATCTTCTTCTTCCTCATTCTAGTAGGTAAGGGTTCCCAACCCTTTTTCCATTAATTTTCTGATTTTAAATAAAGGGAGGATTAGCATGGATTGATTATTGAAAATATTAACTAAGACCTTGCATGCATGTTTAATAATGGTGTTAATCTAGTAAGAGGGAGTGGGTTGGGGTAAATTTCACAAAGACGGGGTTGGTAATCTAATGGGGTCACATAGTGTTCGGCAAAATGCTTAAGAGAGTCTGAATTGTATGCATGATTTCCAATTCTGAGTTGAATGTGTTTAATTGTGAACTAGATTGACGGTACTAGTCGGTTCGGTGATTTGTGAGTAAAAGTTAAAAAGGGATTTCGACTCCGGGTATGTATGGCTAACTTTAATCTTCGTAAAGTCACCTTGTTGGTGTCGGAACAGCCGCTATGTGATAATTGTCTGAGTATGTGTAAATTGGGTGTTCTGAATATGTTGAGGCATGATGTCCTACTCTGTGACTGTCTAGTTGAATTACATGTATTATGCTATTCGGAATTGTGAAGAAGTGATTTACTTGTGAATGCTTTTACCATGTGTAAGGTTGGTTAAATACCCTAGTATGTTGGTATGAAATATTGGTAACAAACCCAAGCATGTGAACATGACTAAGTGCTAAGGGTTGTGAAATGAAATGATGAACAGGAATTGTGGTTGATTTAATCATACTACGCTGATTGTGATAATGTCTTATATGACTCGTAGTTGGGCAAGATTTGTTGTGACTTGAACTCATATGGATGGTAGGTTGTATTGAAATTGTGTTCTTATAATGAAATTCTCTGTGATTGAATTGTGAATTTAAAATGTTGACGTGGAATATGATTGTACGGTGGGATGAGGTTGCGCGCCACAACAGGAGGAATAAGGGTGGAATATGATTGTGCGGTGGGATCGGGTTGCACGCCGCAACAAGACGTAATAAGGCTGAGTTGTGATTGTCAGGTGGGATCGGGTTGCGTGCTGTAACATAATAAATAGATATGATTGTCAGGTGGGATCAGGTTGCGCGCCGCAACAGGTAGAAATAAGGGTGGAATGTTGAGAAGGAATAAGGGTAGAGTGTGATGGTGTTGAAATAAGAACCTTTGGAACTTTAATTGTGATTATCTCGGTATCTATGTGTTGTGACTGTTTGATATCTATGACTGTTTCTTATCTGTGCATTGTTGATCTTACTTAGAGTAAAGTTTGTTCATACATACTAGTACTATCCAATGGTACTAACGTCCCTTTTGTCGGGGGCGCTACATTTTTGTCACGCCCCAAAACCGAGGGACACGACCGGCACTCAACCGGAGGACCCCGGTCGAGCGGACCTGGAATTGCCTTTCCCATCCCACGCGTCACCCCGTGCTTTCAATATACATTATTCATGTGAAATAGCCCTTTAGACTTAATCATAAACCTACAACGTGGATTCATTTCTACTTTTTATCATTACCAACATATGATACTAAATACTTAAAAAATACATACAACATTTTCCAGCGTGGATTACGATTCCGAACCGTACCATCACCTACCCAAAATACACATGTACACTACCCACATTGCGTCTACTGAGCATCTAAGAGTACAATGGAGTTATACAATACTTGCCAGTAACAAGGCTCCGGCTATACCTTACACAAGTACCAAAGTAAGAATCCGGGAGGAAAGATGGCATGAGCCACACTAGGCCCCGAGAGAAGAGGGGCTCACCAAAACAGCTGATAGGACGAGGGGGAGGCACGACTGTCGGTGTGCTGAAGTACCTGCTATAGAACCACCTACAATCATCACAAGAATGTAGCGCCCCCGGCAAAAGGGACGTCAGTACATTTGAATTGTACTGGTATGCATGAACAAACTTTACTCTAGTAAACTCAATAAAGCACATGCAAGAGACAGACAGAGAGTTACACAATTACTGCACAAAACATAGAAAGATACACAATGGAAGTTCCACAATTTTTGCTTTATCGAAAATCACAATTTCAATTCCACCCTTGTCCCTCCTCATATCTCAACCTTATTCCTCCTGTTGAGGCATGCAACCCGATCCCACCTGACAATTGTTGTGGCGCGCAACCCGATCCCATCTTACAGTTACGATAACACCCTTATCACTTCTCACATATCACCCCTATCTCCCCTGTTGCGGCGGGAAACCCGATCCCACCTGACAATTACAACCACACCCTTATCACTTCTTACATATCACCCTTATCTCCCCTGTTGTGGCGCGCAACCCGATCTCACCTGACAATTACAATCACACCTTTATCACTTCTCACATATCACCCTTATCTCCCCTGTTGCAGCGCGCAACCCGATCCCACCTGACAATTACATCTCATGCCAACGATAACAATTCACAGTTCAATCATAGAAGATTTCAGCAATAAGAATACAACTTCTTTACATAGCTTTTAGCACATACACTCATACTCTTGGATTTACTATCCTGTTAGCACCGTTTTTCATAACGTGGTGGTGTGGTGGTCAACTAAAGACGGACAAGTATTACACTTCACACATCACATAATTCGGACAACCAGTTGCACATATTATAACAATATACGTACCATATGCTCAAACACCACAAGTGATTTTACAAGATTAAAGTTAGCCATACATCCCTGGAGTCGAGTTTCCCTCTTCAACTTTAACCCACAACCACCGAACCGACTAGTACCGTCAATCTAGTTCACAATTAGACATATTCAACTCAGAATTTGAAGTCATGCATGCAATTCGGACTCTCTCAAGCATTTTTGTCAAGCACTATGTGAACCCATTAGATTACCAACTCTATCTTTGTGAAGTTTTTCCCAACCCACTCCATCTTATTAGATTAGCACCATTATTAAACATGCATGCAACGTCTTAGCTAATATTTCTAAGAATCAATCCAGGCCAACCCTCCCTTTGTTAAAAAACAAATCATAAAATTAAAGGAAAAGAAAGAAAGGGGGTTGGGAACCCTTACCTGCTAGAATGGGGAAGAAGGGGATTACTCGAATTGCTAGGCTTGAGAGACCTTGAAATTTACTTTGGTGGAAGGATCACTTCCTTTCTCAAGAAATCTCATTTCCTTCTCTCTATTTGTTCAGAAAACTTGTTAAAATGAAAGGGGGCAGGGGTTAAATGAAACTGGGTTCGGGTATAAAAATTTAGAAAATTAAAAGACCGTGTCGAATATGCGGTCAGGAATGCGATCGCATTCCTGACATGCGGTCCGCATATTGGACCGCAGAATGGCCCCCAGGTGGGCCAAATTTTGAAAACATTCTGCCCGGGTATGCGACCACTATGCGGTCCGCATACACATTATGCGATCGCATTATGCGTTGCATAACACCCCTTCAATTGGGCAGCGATCTACCATTGTATGCGACCACTATGCGGTCTGCATACACGTTATGCGATCGCATAGTGCGTCGCATAACCCCCAATTTCTGGAAAAATTAAGTCCTTTCAAATCTGGGGTATTTTTACAAAAATTAACTGCTCGGGGACTTATTCGGGCATTATTTTAAGCAAGAAATTTTACGGGTCTTTACATTCTCCCCCCCTTAAAAATCATTCGTCCTCGAATGAGGATTTTGGAAAAATCATTTTATGCAACTTCCCAATTTACACTAGCTCCAATATTTTCAGAAAATTTTGCCAAAGGTTCCCTGGTATATAGGCCTATCTACCTGTCAGATAGCCCCCGAAACACATTTTCAAGCATCATTACACAAATTTAGTTATCCCTAAAACATGTATACCATTCTTCACCTCAATACTTGCACATATTTAATTACCTTGACCAATGCATACGGCTCACCATTTAACATAAGACTCTATTAGTGGCATACAATTTGCACATAGTTTTGGGCCACTTCAGTGTACCCCATACAGTTCAATCACCTCAATAGATCATAGGCAATTTTACTTACTTACCATTTACCAATCTACACTACTATTAATTACTTACTTAGCACATTTGTTTCACAAACCTTTTGCTCTAAAGGTGGCACACCACCTAGTAAGCAACTTCGTGTACATTATTAGCACGCGTTGGAAAATTATAACAATAAGGCAATTAGGAGAGGAAGGAAAACAGGGTGCCTTGGCACGAGTCCGAATACAACATCAAATTGCCTTGGAACCATGATTCGCACGATCACTATTACACTTGCTCAAACAGATGGGGGTATTTTTCTTTCATTTCTTTCTCTGCTTCCCACGTGGCCTCCTCGACTCTTTGACTCCGCCATAGCACTTTAACAGAAGCAATCTCTTTGTTCCTCAACCTATGGACCTGCCTATCGATAATGGCAACCGGAACTTCTTCGTACGACAATTCTTCACTAACCTCAATGGTCTCAACTGGCACGATGGCGGAAGGATCTCCAATTACCTTCTTCAACATAGACACGTGGAATACCGAGTGCACTAATGACAGCTCAGGGGGAAATTCCAGCCTATATGCGACCTGTCTATCCGTTGAGCGACCCGGTACGACCTGACATACGTTGGGCTCAATTTACCCTTCTTTCTGAACCGCATGACTCCCTTCATGGGGGATACCTTCAAGAACACCCAATCATCTACCTGAAACTCTAAATNACCCGATACGGCCCGACATACCTTGGGCTCAATTTACCCTTCTTTCCGAACCGCATGACTCCCTTCATGGGGGATACCTTCAAGAACACCCAATCATCTACCTGAAACTCTAAATCTCTACGACGAACATCCACATAGGATTTCTGACGACTCTGAGTAGTTTTCATCCTTTCCTGAATGACTCTAACTTTTTCCATAGCTTGGTGCACAAGATCTGGCCCTATCAATTCTGCCTCACCAACCTCAAACCATCCGATCGGAGATCTACATCTCCTCCCGTACAATGCCTCAAATGGGGCCATCTGAATACTAGCATGAAAGCTGTTATTGTAAGCAAACTCTATAAGCGGCAAGTAATCATCCCAGCTACCCTTGAAATCCAAAACACAAGACCGCAACATATCCTCAAGCGTCTGAATAGTCCGCTCCGCTTGCCCGTCCGTCTGTGGGTGGAAAGCTGTGCTGAGATTTACCTGAGTACCCAGACCTTGCTGAAATTTCCTCCAAAAGTTAGCTGTGAACTGGGCCCCTCGATCCAAAATAATAGAAACTGGAGTGCCATGAAGCTTGACTATTTCCTTGATATACAACTGAGCGTACTGTTTTGCAGTATTGGTGGACTTGACTGGCAAGAAGTGAGTTGATTTCGTGAGTCGGTCCACTATTACCCAAATCGAGTCGAACTTGCGTTGAGTACGAGGTAACCCTACCACAAAATCCATGTTGATCATTTCCCATTTCCACGTCGGTATTTCCATAAGTTGAGTTAACCCACCGGGCCTTTGATGCTCGGCCTTCACCTGTTGACAAATCGAACATTTGGATACATGGCCTTCCACGTCCCCTTTCATACCGCCCCACCAATAAACTTCCCGGAGATCATGATACATTTTCGTAGAACCTGGGTGCACCGAATACCGGGAGGTATGAGCCTCCGCCATTACCCTTCCCCGAAGATTATCTACATCGGGAACACATAGCTTACCCTGACACCGCAACACTCCGTCATTGCTGCCGAGCGAAAATGTCGAAATCTTGCCATTCAGAACTGCCTCCTTCAACTGTGCCAATGCTGGATCATCAAACTGCTTCTCCTTGACTTCCGCTACAAGTGACGATTCTGCCCCATTATGCACCATAACTTCCCCCTCGCCTGAGGTCGAAAGACAAACCCCCAAACTGGCCAATTGATAAACCTCCCGAGCCAAGGGCCTCTGATTCGCTTCCAAATGAGCCAAGCTACCCATGGATTTCTGACTGAGAGCATCGGCCACCACATTCGCCTTTCCTGGTTGGTACAAGATGTTAATATCATAATCCTTAAGCAATTCTAACCACCTCCGCTGCCTCAGATTTAGTTCCTTCTGCTTGAATAAATACTGAAGACTCTTATGGTCTGAGAACACATCCACGTGGACTCCATAAAGATAATGCCGCCAAATTTTTAATGCAAACACCACAGCTGCGAGTTCCAAATCATGCGTCGGATAATTCTCCTCGTGATTCTTGAGTTTCCTTGAAGCGTACGCTATGACCTTCCCACGTTGCATCAACACACACCCCAAACCAACCCTTGAAGCATCGCAATAGACCACAAATCCCTCTGAACCTTCTGGCAATGTTAACACCGGTGCCGAAGTCAATCTCGACTTCAATTCTTGAAAACTCTTTTCACAAGCATCGGACCACTGAAACTTAACTACTTTCTGCGTCAATTTAGTCAATGGGGAGGCGAGGGTGGAGAATCCCTCCACAAACCTCCGATAATACCCAGCTAGTCCCAAGAAACTGCGAACCTCCGTCGGGGTCGTTGGTCTAGGCCAATCTTTCACTGCTGCGATCTTCTGGGGATCAACCTGAATCCCTTCTCTGGAAACAACATGACCCAAAAACGCGACTGATTCTAGCCAAAACTCACATTTCGAAAATTTAGCATACAGGTGGTGATGACGAAGAGTCTGTAGGACTGCTCTAAGGTGATTAGCATGATCTTCCCGACTCCGCGAGTAGACAAGGATGTCATCAATAAAAACAATCACGAAGGAGTCTAGAAATGGCTTGAAAATCCGATTCATAAGATCCATAAAAGCTGCTGGAGCATTGGTCAGCCCAAAGGACATTACCAGAAATTCAAAATGACCATAACGAGTCCTGAAGGCGGTCTTAGGAATATCCTGCTCCCTGATCTTCAACTGATGATACCCAGACCGTAAATCAATTTTGGAGAAGAACCTCGCACCTTGCAATTGATCAAACAAATCATCTATTTGAGGCAATGGATACTTGTTTTTGACAGTGACCTTATTGAGTNCCCCTTATCTAATAAATCCTTCAACTGCTCATTTAACTCCCTTAATTCTGTTGGCGCCATTCTGTATGGTGGGATAGATATTGGCTGCGTATCTGGTAGTACATTAATCCCGAAATCAACCTCTCTATCTGGTGGAACCCATGGAAGCTCGTTCGGAAATACTTCAAGAAACTCATTCACGACTGGCACGGACTCGGGGGACGACACTTCTGAAGCGGTGTCTGCGACCCGGACCAAATGATAGATACACCCTTTCTTAATCATCTTCGAGGACTTAAGGCCAGAGATGAATCTACCTTTCGGCACCACACCATTCCCCTTCCACTCAATAATCGGCTCATTAGGAAACTTGAGTCTCATGACTCTCGTTCGACAGTCGAGCTTGGCAAAACACGAATAAAGCCAGTCTATTCCCATAATAATATCAAAATCTATCATCTCCAGCTCAATAAGATTGACCGTGGTGACGCAACCACATACCGTGACAACACAATTCTTATAGACTCGCGTTGCTGTGATAGCATCACCAACCGGAGTTGATACGAAAAATGGCTCATGAAGCCGCTCGGGTTTTATCCCAAAACTTGAAGCAATAAACGGGGTAACATAGGACAAGGAGGATCCCGGATCAATAAGAGCATAGCAATCAAGTGCCTGAACATTCAGAATACTAGTGATAACATCTGGAGAAGCCTCTGCATTCTGGCGACCACTCAAAGCATAGAATCGGCCGGGTCCGCCTCTACCACGAGCCCCACACCTAATTACACCACGCCCTACTGAAGCTGGAGGACGCACTGAAGATGTGGCGGCTGAAGAACCGGATGACTGGGCAAACCCCTTACCCATGCGCTGGCTGAGCGCACGACAGTCCCGCTGAAGATGACCCCTCACCCCACACCTGAAGCATAACGGGCGATTCAGGTAACAGGCCTCAGTATGGAACCCTCCGTACTAAGGGCACAAAGCCCTCCCCTGCTGCTGGAACCTTCCTCCGGAACGGCCTGACTGATGGTATCTCCTGCTGTCGGATCCTGATCTCCAATGACTATTCAGTTGATGACGATGTATGAATGGCGGTGCACTGGCTGAATACTGAGCATAAAACTGGGATGGCCATGTTGTCCCCCTCCCCTGAACTGGTCCCCCTCCTGTAACTGCGTTCCCTGAATGACCCACCGACCGGGCTCTGCTGCTACTCTCTCTGTATGCTCGTATCTTCAGCTTTCTAGCCTCCGTAGTCTGGGCAAACCCCACAATCTTCCCAGAATTCATGTCCGAGTGCAAAGCCGTTATAGCAGCCTCATTCACAACCAAAGGACTGAGACCCTGAACAAATCGTCAAACTCGAGCATCCATGGTCGACACTAAATGGGGAGCATACTTGGACAACCTCACGAACTCCATGTGGTACTCCCAAACATTCATATTGCCCTGCTTGAGGACCTCAAACTCAGTAGCACGGGCTGCCACAGGCTCGGCAGGCAAAAAGTGATCCATGATTGCGTCCACAAACTCGCTCCATCTAGCCGGAGGTCTTCCCTCTCCATGGGAACCCTCCCACATTTCGAACCAGGAATATTTTGCTCCCCTCATCCTGTACGAAGCTAACTCAACCCCCTCTGTCCCTGTAGCCTTCATCACCCGAAGGGTCTTGCACATCTCATCAAGAAAATCCTGTGGATCGGCCTCTGGATCCATACCCGAGAACTCTGGAGGGGCCAACTGCAGAAACTGGTTGACTTTGGAGCCGGCGGCATCTCCCTGTCCGCTGGAGAACGCAGTAGTAGCATGAGATCTTTGGGCCTGAGCGGCCACCAATTGAGTCAATATATGAATAGCTCCTCTGAGGTCCCCCTCGGACGTACCGGAACCGGAAGCTGGGACCGTAGAGGGATCAGAAATGTCGGCGGGAGGGGTTGCAGCACCCTCCGCCGCCGCAGGAACAGGAATGCTTTGATCCGGATCTGAAGGGTCCGGCAAATTCAAGGCCGGGGAGTCACTCTCACCCGCACTACCAGATACATGATTCACAGTCCCACTTGGGGTGGCATTGGCCTCAAGGCCGAGTCGATCTCTCTTCTTTGGTGCCATTGCTGAAAAAATCGGAACAAAGAACGAATTAGGCAAGGACATTTTCACTCTGNCACACCGATAAGAAGGGCTCTACTAGACACGGCTCCGAGACATCCTAGGACTCTTTTGAAACCTTAGGCTCTGATACCAAGTTTGTCACGCCCCAAAACCGAGGGAAGCGACCGGCACTCAACCGGAGGACCCCGGTCGAGCGGACCTGGAATTGCCTTTCCCATCCCACGCATCACCCCGTGCTTTCAATATACATTATTCATATGAAATAGCCATTTAGACTTAATCATAAACTTACAACTTGGATTCATTTCTACTTTTTATCATTACCAACATATGATACTAAATACTTACAAAATACATACAACATTTTCCAGCGTGGATTACGATTCCGAACCGTACCATCACTTACCCAAAATACACATGTACACTACCCACATTGCGTCTACTGAGCCTCTAAGAGTACAATGGAGTTATACAATACTTGCCGGTAACAAGGCTCCGGCTATACCTTACACAAGTACCAAAGTAAGAATCCGGGAGGAAAGATGGCATGAGCCACACTGGGCCCCGAGAGGAGAGGGGCTCACCAAAACCGCTGATAGGACGAGGGGGAGGCACTACTGTCGGTGTGCTGAAGTACCTGCTATAGAACCACCTACAATCATCACAAGAATGTAGCGCCCCCGGCAAAAGGGACGTCAGTACATTTGAATTGTACTGGTATGCATGAACAAACTTTACTCTAGTAAACTCAATAATGCACAGGCAAGAGACAGACAGAGAGTCACACAATTACTGCACAAGACATAGAAAGATATACAATGGAAGTTCCACAATTTTCACTTTATCAAAATCACAATTTCAATTCCATCCTTGTCCCTCCTCATATCTCACCCTTATTCCTCCTGTTGCGGCGTGCAACCCGATCCCACCTGACAATTGTTGCGGCGTGCAACCCGATCCCACCTGACAGTTACAATCACACCCTTATCACTTCTCACATATCACCCCTATCTCCCCTGTTGCGGCGCACAACCTGATCCCACCTGGCAATTACAACCACACCCTTATCACTTCTTACATATCACCCTTATCTCCCCTGTTGTGGCGCGCAACTCGATCCCACCTGAAAATTACAATCACACCCTTATCACTTCTCACATATCACCCTTATCTCC
>ML287077.1:5396-38778 GCA_005239495.1 Nicotiana undulata | reverse complement strand
TCAATCTAGTTCACAATTAGACATATTCAACTCAGAATTTGAAGTCATGCATGCAATTCGGACTCTCTCAAGCATTTTGTCAAGCACTATGTGAAACCATTAGATTACCAACCCTATCTTTGTGAAGTTTTTCCGAACCCACTCCCTCTTATTAGATTAGCACCATTATTAAACATGCATGCAAGGTCTTAGCTAATATTTCTAAGAATCAATCCAGGCCAAGCCTCCCTTTGTTAAAAACAAAAATCAGAAAATTAAAGGAGAAGAAAGAAAAGGGGCTGGGAACCCTTACCTGCTAGAATGGGGAAGAAGGGGATTGCTCGAATTGCTAGGCCTGGGAGACCTTGAAATTTACTTTGGTGGAAGGATCACTTCCTTTCTCAAGAACTCTCCTTTCCTTCTCTCTATTTGTTTAGAAAACTTATTAAAATGAAAGGGGGCAAGGGTTAAATGAAACTGGGGTCGGGTATAAAAATTTAGAAAATTAAAAGACCGTGTCGAATATGCGGTCAGGAATGCGATCGCATTCCTGACATGCGGTCCGCATATTGGACCGCAGAATGGCCCCCAGGTGGGCCAAATTTTGAAAACATTCTGCCCGGGTATGCGACCACTATGCGGTCCGCATACACATTATGTGATCACATTATGCGTCGCATACACGTTATGCGACCGCATTATGCGTCGCATAACACCACTTCAATTGGGCAGCGATCTTCCCGTGTATGCGACCACTATGCGGTCCGCATACACATTATGCGATCGCATAGTGCTTCGCATAACCCCTCTGGAAAAATTAAGTCCTTTCAAATCTAGGGTATTTTTACAAAAATTAAGGTCCGTTTTAAGAACTTCCACAGAGTTAACCACTCGGGGACTTATTCGGGCATTATTTTAAGCAAGAAATTGTACATGTCTTTACAATTTTATGATGATTGTAGGTGGTTCCATAGCAGGTAACTCAGCCCACCGACAGTAGTGCCTCCTCTCCGTTTCGTCAATCGTGTTGGTGAGCCCCACTTCCTCTCGGGGCCATGAGCTTAGGGGTCTGAACTTCTACCTCTGCCACTTTTTCACTTTGATGGACCAGGTCCATCTCATCCACTTCAACAGCCTCAATAGGCTAAACAACCTTTTCTTTCCCTTTTTCCACTCTTTTCTTCTTACTCTCCTCTAAAGCTCTCTTCAACTCGTCCTCACTTTGCTTTACCTTGCTCCTTGTAGTTCTTCCTCTTGGAAGAGAATTATTAGAAGTCTCAGAAGGAGCAGTTTTTCTTTTCTTACTTTCTCTTGTTGTTCCAGACGTTTGAGCTTTAGGAGTTCTTTTCTTCTTTGGATTGTAATTATCGCCTAACATTTTCAGCAGATCTGCCAGGGTTTCCTCAGTAGATGAACTAGGTTCATCTATGTGCTTTCCTAAATTTACTAACCCTTCAGCGGCTTCTCCTGATTCACTTCCCCCTGCGTTCTTGCTACTTTCTTTCTCCTTTTCTTGTTCAACTCCACAAATCGTCATTTTTACAAATTCTTGCCCTATTCCCCTCTCTTCACTCCTTTCTCCCTCTCTCTCTTTTACTTTTTCAATTTTATTTTTACCTCATCTCTTTCTTGTCTCAAGAATTTCCACATCTACCACAGACCCAACCAGTATGAACCTATTTTCTAAGTTTTTAGCGACCTCAGAAATGACCTCAGAAGAAGGTTTTGGTATAGAAGTTACCTGATCAGAATCAGAAGACCAAGTTTCTTCCCCCTCAGTCACCGACTTGAAAGAGTCATCGGAAATTTGGGAATGGTTCTAAAAGGGATGGGATGGCTTGAATTAACTTTTAGTTTTGAATAGACGGTTAAGGCTTCCCTAGAATCTAGGTCTTTTAATTCGGTGAGGATTCTTGTTGAAACAGAACTGGTTCAAAATCAAATGGATAGGCTTTGAAAAGATTTTGAGTTTGGGCATAGTTCTGCTCATGATTTAATTATTAGTATTTCAAAGTGTGCAGAGTGTAGAACACATACCTCGCCTTTCAGATGAACCAGCACGATGGACCAGGTTCATCATTTCAGAATCCTCTTGATCAAGCCTCAATTTGCAAAGATAGAAAAAATTCATTTGTGATCAGTGAGTCATATCAAAACATGGCATAAGAGTATACGTTTTATAGTATGAGACTGAACAATTGTTAATCTGATTATTTACACAAATTCCTGATTTTCTAGCCAATTTTTTCATTTTTCCTTCTTCCTTTTTTTCATGTACATTCTGAAGTGGTTCAATCAGGTGATCTTAATCATCCCTAATAGTAACTTGTTCCTTTCAAAATGCTCTTTACTCAGTGCTTTTGTAAAGATATCAGCAATCTGTTTATCCGTAGCATAAACCTCAATAGTGATCAATCCCACAATCCATTAATTGTTGTTTCATCCACAACATTTATCACAACGCGAGGCAGCAACAATACACTCGGTTTCAGCAGTAGATAAGCCCTCAGAATTTTACCTTTTTGGTGGCCCAAGACACAAGACATGAGCCAATAAAGTGTGTCATCCCTGAGGTGCTCTTTCTATCCACAAGAAAAGCTGCATAATCAGCATCATCATATCCCACTAAGTTGAAATTACTACCTTATGGATACCATAGACAAAATTAGTTTGAAGTTAATGGGCGAGTCCTAGGGTTAGCTAATCCCTTTGGAAATATTAAAGAACAAGAATAATTAAAGAAACAATAACTCACTTTAATATAACTAAAAATCGTTCAATACATAAGCACAACAAGAGATTGAATCCACTCTTTAAATATGAATATTTTCATAAACAAAATTCAAGTGTTGGAAAAAATACTACACACTTAGATTTACAATACAAATCAAGGAAATGATTAAATGAGTAAGAAATTCTCAACCAAAAGCTTCAAATCTTCAAGACGTAAGTGTGTGTGCAAGAACCCTAGCTCCAAACTTGTCTTCTCTAGTCTAAGGATTGCAAATAAGCCAAAGATATGACAAAGATGAGCTAGGTCGTGTATTTGTGGGTTTGAGTTGAGGAGATGTGAATTTCCAAGTCTGCCCAGGTCTGAAGCTCGTTGACCGCACCTGCGGAAGGATCCTCGCAGGTGCGGCTTGGCCAGATGCGGATATCTTCACGCAGAAGTTGCCCATGATGAGAAACAGTGGCTCCGCAGAATCAGACATACACGCACAGATGCGCGACCGCAGATGCGGGCTTTAAGCGTAGGTGCGTTTCTGTAGAAGCGGTTCTTCTCTCGCAGATGCGATCCCAGGGAAGGCAGCTCAATTCCGCAAATGCAGACCATTTCCTCGCAGATGTGAGGTCGCAGAACCGACCAGTGTTCCGCCGATGCGGAATCACTGAAGAGTTTTGCATTATTTCATCTCTTTTTTTCTCAACTCAACTTCAATTGAATTCAACTCTCTTCATGGAATTATTTACCTGAAAATAATACACACCATAAACGACCTCATTTATAATTAAAGGACACAAAATCTAAAGAAAAGAGACTAGAAATGAGTGGTAACATCACCACTCATCAGCGGGGCAAGTCCCCGATTCCTTGGCGTTCGACCTCTTCGGTACTGATTCGGCCCTGAGAACAACTTCAAGTGAGGGCTCGGGTTTAGCTCTACTCGGAGCCCAGTTCTGATTTTGAAGTTGCGCTATGGCAGCTTGTTGAGCTTACAACATCTCAATTATCAATCAAAGGCTAACTCCGCCGTCTTCGCCGCCCTGTGCATCTTGACTAGTTGGTCAAGCTTCTCTGCGGACGCTATTTTCGGGGTCGAAGCCCAAATTGGAATTTAGAGCGACATGGGAGCTGACGTCGACGGGGTCTACGGATGGTACTCCCTCGACGTCAACCTGAGGTACTTCGATCCCTGAGGCGACTACATTGTCGTTTTCCCCATGGAAACCGAGGTTGTTGTCAACATGTGTGGGTACTACTTGTAAGTTCGACATGCTAATCCTGAAATCAAAATCACTTACGAGAACAAGAATAAAGCAGTGTGCATTATTGGAATTAGTATTAAGCAATCACTATTATCATTAGCCTCACGGTGGGCGCCAAACTGTTTACCCCTAAAATCGGATAACAATTAAACTTACAAGTTTTTTTAAGGACACGTGAGTTCACCTAATACCAATTGATAAATATGATGATTAATAATAGAAAATAACAATAAAATAAGGCAAGCCAGTGTTGAGATGCAATTCAGCCCTTGAGTTGGACACCCTCAAACTGAGAAATAAAGTGTGAAATATGAAATAAGCCGACGAACAAGAGAATTTCAGAGAGAAAGAGTATTGTATTGCTTATATGCAAGAATAAGATAGATTACAAATGAGTAGAACCCCTTTTATATAATAGAGGAATTCTACTTATGATACAACTCTAATTATAAAAGGAAATCCCACGATTAGTTACACAACCGTTTTTGATCTGATTCGTACCGAGATTTCCGTCATGATCCTCGACCGATCACGGATATCTTGCCTTTCTGTTGTTATGCTATCTTCGGTGTTGCTCGATGTCTATCTCGTTTGGTCTAGTCTCGATCTTGACAGGTACCTCAAATCTCGAACTCGGTACCTTAACCTCGTGCCTCGGTCTGATCTATTATGGGTCCGATCTTTAATCCATCCCTCTGATTTTAATTTATCAGTATAATCGGGTGGATCCGATTTTAACCGTATACCATCGTTACATCACTGCATCACTTAACTATACAAAATTTAAATCACATGCAAGGTAATCATTTTTTTTTGGGCCTTCTTTTGCTTCGTCGTAGGGTCCACCCACACGATCTTCTTTTGCATCTTCAAGAGTTCACCCACAAAAAGATACAAAAGAATTGAAAAGAAAGTGTAGTAATTTAGATATTTGTGAGTACATGTCAAAGGGAAGACTTGGTGGGGGAATATTCTAGTTATAAACAAACAGCTTGAAAAAACCGGGGGCAGGTTTTGGTGGGGGGAGGTTAATTTTATCCTGCTCGCTACTTAAATTAGAAGAAGGTCAGCCATAAAAATATCTTTCGTAGCTGGCTGATGACGTGGACTTTCCCTGGTGGCAGGTTACGTCTAAATATCTTTCAACCACGTGTGGCCTAAACCTCTTAGTTGAGACCCCTACTTTCACTTTGCCCATAAGATTCCCATGAATTACTTAAATGCCACCACCCCAGCAAGACGATTCGTTAGTAGTCTCAAATATATTTTCTTGTGATAAAACTTACTCCTCCCGTTCCAATTTATGTGAACCTATTTGACTAGACACGCAATTTAAAAAAAATTATAGATTTTTAGAATTTGTTGTCTTAAACAAGTTAAACGGGTCCGGGTTCTGGCGGGCTTGGGTCAGGCAGGCCCGGGCCAAACGATCCTAATGGGTGGAATCGGCCCACTGTGGACCTAAGCCCATATGGGCCCGGGCTAAGTGGGTCGGGCCCACGGGCCTAAACGATTCGGGCTATTTTTTTAAATTTTTTTTTATCTAAGGCAATTTCTTGTAAATCTTGTGACATAAATCTTGTAATTCAAATTTAAACACAAAAAATAGTAAAGAGATATTCAAACTTGCACTAACATTGCATAATAAATTAATAATATTTCAAATTAATTTAACAAACTACAACATTAAGCATAATACGTCTAATAATTTTAAAATAACACAAGTTTGAAATAAACTTAAAATCTTAAATACGAATGTCTTGAGGACGCGCTTGACAATACTTTATTATATGCCTCCTTAAAGGGCATGTGCCCTCCAACTTTGCACGCCGAGTGTAGACTCGACCACAGTACTTGCACGTTACCGTGTATGTTTCTTCATTTTCTTCTACCACATTATAGTATTCTCGAACAAATGGGGTAACTCTAGAATCACCGGGCATGATTTAACTTGAATTGAGAATTTGAGTAGAGAGAGATTGAGAGAGATTGATGATTTTGTGAATAAAAACGAAAGAATGAGGGGGTATTTATAGTTGAGAATAGGGAAAAAGTGTAATTATAAAAAAATTGGGGTTAAAACAAAGTTTGAGGGCCAAATGACTATTTTTTTTAAAAAGCCAAACGGCTAGTTTTTGAAATTATAGCCGTTGGCTATTTTAAAAAAAAATTATGTAAATATATTATATTATCTAAGGCAATTTATTATAAATTATATTATACAAGTGTGACTTAAATCTTGTAATTCAAGTTTAAACACACAAAAAAATAAAAACAAATATTCAAGGAAATGCCTTATAATTTTTATTAATACGACATTTAAAAAAATGATAATATCTTTCTCAGTCTTCCTCCCCCCAATGGAATGAGAACAACAAGGTACTAATACCACCGTTAAAAGGGGAAAAAACTAATCAAGATGTGCCAAAATATAAGTTACATATTAATCTACATATTATCTCTAACAAATTTCATAAATCCTTCAAGGTTCGGAGGAATTTCCGTTGGTGGTGGCGGAAAAGAAGCTTGTTCATCACCGCTTCCGGGCGAAGCAACATCCTCCTAAAGTTCCGCTAGCATTTCTTCATAAGCTTCGCCTATCTCCGGTTGTGATTCAGCAAGTCCAAAATTTCTTCTTTCCGAACGGATCCAATCTCTGAAGAGTACTGATTTTTCCAATCCCTCCCTCATAGACGCTCTATGATCACCGATTTGAAGTCTCGCTTGACTGAAAGCGCTCTTTGATGCCACTGTTGAAACTTGAATACTTAAAATATCTCGAGTCATCCTTGAAAAGACCGGATAGTATTTTTCTTTGTCCTTCCACCATTCCAAAACATTGAAGGTGTCGTCGGGATTCTCTGATTCAAGTCCCTGCGACAAATAAACTTGAAGCTCATTTAGTTGTGAACTATCACCAATATTATCACCTTGAGAACCCCTGAACCCCGTCCAAGAACTAAGTGTTTTTAGTCCCGCAGTTCTTTTAGATGATTACGAACTAGACGAGGTAGGAGTTGGAACATTTGGTCTAGCATGATCTAATGCAAGTTGATAAGCATTATAAATTATTTGATCATTTAATTTAATTGAGTCTTTTTCATCTTTAAGTGTAGCATATTCCGCAGGTGAAAGTGGTAAAGCATTATAAATTTGAGTATACCAATAGTGAGGACCTCATATTTTCATGGTAGGATTTAACATGGCTGCAACACCATAAAGAGGAGGGATAGGGAAAAAATATTTTTTAAACTTAGCTTTCATATCCTCAATAGCACATTGGTAAATTACCCCACCCTCTGAAAATTGAGTAAATAATTCTGCAAGTGCTGAAATATAAACTAAACAGTTATAAATAATAACATAATATTGCCCAGATAATTCATTTGTAGCAACATGAAAATGTTCTAAAAATCTAGAAGAATTTTAACATTAGCCCAATTTTGATTTGTAAGGTGATCATCATCATCACCACCAACACGAGCATTATACGTTGCGCTTATTGGGTTTCTATATTCATATGCAACAACTAAACTTTCATACAAGTAATTTCATCTAGTCGGACAAGGTTTAGGAACCTTTCTTTCTCTAATGCCAAATTCATCACATTTTTTATAATATTCTCTAACTCTACTTCTACTGTTTGCATTAAAAAGCCAATGAAGAGCGAATTTAAACTTTGCAATTTCAACATTTAAAGTTTTCGGATCATCACCGATGATTAAATGGTAAATATGACAAATACATCTAACATGGAAAATATTACTAAATGCAGGATTTAGTGTTGTAAGAATGCCTATAGTATTAGTGTTACTAGAAGCATTATCCATTGAAACTGCCATTATTTTATCTCTAATGCAAAAATATATACAAATATCTGCAACTGTCTTAGCAATAAACTTACCTGTGTGACTTGAAGTAATTATTCTATAAGCAATAATGCGCTTTTGTATTATCCATTCATCATCAATCTGATGAGTGGTAACAGTAAGATAATCACAGTCATTACCACTCTTACCAATATCAGTAGTAATAGAAACGCGATTACTAATATGAGTAAATAAATAGCGCAGATATTGTTCATATTCATGTTTATATTTATAAATATCAGCCTTTACGGTTGTGCGGGGTCATCCTTTATAAGTAGGATTAAAAATTCTTCTAATATAATGGACAAGGTGAGGGTTAGAGGGAAAACTATATGGTAAGCACATAACACTAACCATTTTTGCCAATTCTTCACGATCTTTATTTGGATCGTAATATAAAATATCTCCGATAACAGTGTTAATTCCCGGTTGAACTAGATTTGACCTGGTACTAGGGTTAACCTGAGTACCTACACTTGTCCCCTCTTGCCTTGCTTTCATTTGAAGATATCTAGCTTTATCATTAGGGTGTTTCAGTATGTGTCTAGTCAAACTACCCGTACCACCACGTTCTCCAGTAAATTTATGAGCCATCAAGATCACACAAGTTTTACACTTAGCCTTATTTTGATTTCTTAGTTGAGTAAAAAAGTGCCAAACAAGAGATATTTCGCACCGTTTAGAAGGTTTTCTTTTAAAAGTAGGGGTTACTACAGGATGGCCAATCGGGGCATCATTTGGATTATTATCAGTTTGGTTAGCAACAAGACTAGTAGGTGTATCATCTAAATCCGGTTGCGTTTCATCTAAATCAATATTTTCCTCATCATTTTCATCGATAGTTGGATTACCATAAAGAGCATTCATATATTCCTCATTTAATTGTGAACCTGGTGTAAGATCAAGTATAAATTGACTATAGGTAAATTGAAAACAAGGGTTATCACTATCAAGAATAACAGGTGGAGGAGGACGGGTAACAGGTCTTGGTCGGGGAGCCGGGGCTGGGGGAGTAATAGTAGCTTGCCTACTAGATTCACCGATTTTAGATTTTTCCTTACCACCAAATATTTTTTTCAAAGAAAAGTCCATATTAATTATAAGGAAAACAAATTAAACAAACAAAACTATAATATTAAAACTTAAGAGTTGGAACGAGTTTATCGGATTGATGAACAACTTCTTGAAAATTGTATAATGTTGAAGACTTGAATACTTCAATTCACCAACTTCACAATTTTTCACAAATTGCAATAATAAAGTAAGCAATTATAGAAGAAAATTAGAGAGATTGATGATTTTGTGAGTAAAATGAAAGAATGAGGGGGTATTTATAGTTGAGAATAGGGAAAAAGTGTAATTATAAAAAGTTTGGGGTTAAAACAAAGTTTAGGGGTCAAATGACTATTTTTAAAAATGCCAAACGGCTAAATTAAAGGGCCAACGACTAGATTTTAAAATTCTGACCGTTGGCCATTTTTTAAATAATTTTTTTTTTAAAAAAAAGAGTCGTTGGGCCCGTATGGCCCGGTTGAACCGGCCCAGGCCCGCCTGCCGGTCCCGGGCTCACGGTTCCAAACCATAGGCCCACCCCATATGGGCTCTGAGGCCCGCCAAGACCGGACCCGCCACGGGCCGGCCCGTTTAGCCCACATGGGCCCGGTCCGGTCCCGAGTCAGGCCCGACTCACCTGCCAGCTTTAGCCTAGAGTATTTGTGTAGCTATAAAAGCTTCTCATTAAGGTAGAATTGTAAGTTTAAGCTAAATTGTTTTCAAATTTAAAAAGGGATCATTCTTTTTGGAACGGACCAAAAAAGAAATAGGTTCACATAAACTGGAACGGAGGGAGTAACATATATTACTACTTCTTTTTCAGTCTAAAATTGATTGTATTTCTTTTATTTCTAGGAGTATATTTAGTTTTATTTGGCATTCAAGATAATTTTTTAATTTTATATTTTTTTAATGTTTTTGAATAGCTTTCAAGCATTTGAATATGAAGCGTTATTCTCCTTTTTTTATTATTATTTATTTTGATGTTTTTATTAAGAATTTAATAATAATATTAATTTATTAAGAGTAATTTTAATCAAAATAAAGTAAAGTGCTCACTAAGTTAAGGAAAATAAAACAAAAATATTGAAATGAATATCAAGTTAAAGACAAAGAGAAGAGACCAAGGAGGCGAAAAACAAGGAAATAAAATGCAACAGAGTCGAGCTTTTTGCTTTATTCTATCCATGACATAAATCTTGGTGTTTAACTAACTGATACGTTTTTTTTTCTTTATAGAGATAGAAGATATGAAAGATCCCAACTAAGTTGGCCGGGAAGTCATTTCATCTTTAATTTGTGATATTATGATGTTAATTTTGATCAGTTATTTTTATAAAGGTAATTTAAACGTTTCTTATTACTCAACAATTAATATAGTTATTTGGTTTTGGATTCAAAGACCGTCTTTGTTTTCTTTTCAATCGGTTTTCCTTTATTTATCAGAAATGTAAAATATGTGATATCTAGGGTACAAGGAGGGTAGAGGTAGTCGAAAGTTGGGAGGTCAAGAATTATGGTAGAAGGCTAGTAGGTGACAGCATGCTGCCCTTTCTTTCTCATACCTGAGCATTAGTATTAGTATCACATCCCCTTTACTCGTAGATTGCTATATTTACCTGTTATTTGATTGGTATCTTTTGCTTTGATTTATTTTTAATATGTTGTTGGTGTTGTTGTTACTATTTGTGGCTTATGCTTCGTTTCATTTACTTTCTAGCCGAGAGTCTATCGAAAACAACCTCTCTGTCCTTCCGAGGTAGAAATAAGGTCTGTGTACACATCGCCCACCCTAGACCCACTTATGCAAATTTATATTATTGTTGTTGTGATATAAACCATGCTATTTTGATAGGCATTGTATAACATTTGAAATTCCAAAAGTATAGAAAAATAAGTGATAAAATGATACTTTGGAAGCTTTGCTTATACTTTACCCAAAACGAGGAATCAACTATTACATACTTAATCGTTGGGGCCCATTTTAACATCACATTATTAGTACTAACTATATAGTAGTATATTTAAAGTTAGGGGTGACAATTTGAGCCCAAACCCGTTTAACCTGTTCAATTCGCTCAGAGATTAATGGGTTGGGCTGAAAACATTTTAGCTCATGGATCAATTTGGGCTGAGCCAAGGTTAATCCATTATTTTATATGATCCAATCTGACCCATTTAGTAGCCCAAATACAACCCATGAAACTCACCCAAAACAAAGGGATCTCAACCCAACTTATCTAGAAATTTACTTAGTTGCCCCAATTTTACAATTTTTTTATATTTTTGTTTTTTTTCTTTTTTTCTGCACCTCCCACTCACCCACCATACCTCCTAACCCCACCCCCACCCCACCGTGCGCAAACCCCCTCAAAAATATTTTTTTTACTTTTTTTTGTATTCTTTATTTTATGTTTTTTTTTTATTTTTCTGCCCCACCCACCCACCCCTCGCGCAAAACCCACCAACAAACCCCCAATTTTTTTTTTTTTTTGTATTTTTAATTTTCTGTTTTTTTTAATTTTTCTGCACCACCCACCCCACCCCCATTTGACACCCCTAATTTAAAGTAGCTAGACAGCTAATTAACCACTAACATAATCCTAATTCATTACCACTTAATTTAAACATGATCGGGTGGGTCAAGTGTGATAATGACATCCGTAATTGTCGGTTACCACACTCCTATAATGTTTAATAAAATCAAAACATAACTTTGGGCTGGTGTATACTGTATAGTGAAAAACTAGATGGTATATCTGTAAATAAGTTCAAGGAATGGTCTATTTAGGAAGAGCAGCTGTACAAGATATTTACAACATATCTACTGTAGGACATAAGTAGGCACAGAAATCCGAGAGATATTTTGTCAAAAAAGATGGGAATGAAGAAAATGGAAGGAGGAGGAAAGAGATTGAAATGCACCAGAAATGATAACAACAACATGGACCAAGACGAAGAAGAAGAAGAAGGAGAGATTGTATATGATGGTTATGAAGTAGAAAGGGAAAATGAACAACTTACTTCTTCACAGCAGCCAGTTGGATTTTTCTACCCTTTAACGATGCCGTCTTCTATCGTCGTTTCTGATGCCTTAGAACCTGATCTTCCTATCATATATGTGAATACTGTGTTCGAAATTTCTACTGGTTATCGCGCTGACGAAGTCCTCGGTCGTAACTGGTTAGTTATTTTCTTCTTTTGTTTATTTGCATATATTGTGTGTCATATGGGTTTAGGATAGTATAAATTGGGGCTGATCTGAGCTGTTTATAGGAATTAATTTTAGCCATTTTGATTGTATTTGAACAAAATGTAGGGTTGGAATTGCAAATTTCACGAATTTTTTGAGGTGGAGAATTGGAGTTAGATTTTTTTCAGTAGCTTTCCAATGAATTTGCTGTTAGTCTACTTTTATTTGTAATTGTAGATTTCTTTGTATTTTGTTTGTAAATTGTGTGTGTGTGTTATATAGGTGTAGTGCTGTTTGGATACTTCCATTTTGTTGCACTTTCTCAACTCAACTGTTGAGTTTTTCTTGTTTAGTTTGAATTGAGAATTTAGCTTATCTGAGCTTGATAAGTTGTTCTAACTTTATTTGTGAAAAATAAAACTTTAGCTAAGTACTACTAATTTTTGATTATTTTTTAGCATACTGTAATTTGTACAAAATGTTGGATTTTTAATTGCAAATAGCTGTAAAAATTTGCGGGGAGAATTGGAGTTAGAGGTGTTTTTTTTTTCTTGAGTAGAGAAGAACTGGTCATGTCATTGTCAAGAAGCATATTTAATGTAATGAAGGATATGGACAACTGTATAGAGAGCTAAAAGACGAATAATGCACAAAGGAAAGGAAATATCAAGTCGGATCATTGTGAAATATTTTAGTTTTCTAGCTAAACTAAATCTTTCAAGAATCACTAAGTGAATTCCCCTGATCTAGTAGACACTTATGTGTCCGCTGTGTGAAGACAATGCTGGACGTGGATCTTGTAACTAAACACCTAGGAAAAACCACAATCTGCCCAAATATTTGGATTGAAAATGATGATTAAGATGTCATCTTGACTTAGATATATCCTTCTAATTACTACGTGTAATAACTGTGTCATGAACGTAAATCACCAATTAAATACACAAACTCAAAACAGAATGCTGATAGAATACAAAAGAAACAACCTTACCGCAGGTCGTTCCTAATTTCTGAACACCTATGCCGAACTTATCAGATCATGCTCAAGGTGACTGTTTCAGATTATAAGGATATACATAACATACGTACACACCTTGAGACTCTCTAAGATGGTTGGTTCATATAAACTTCATCCTCAAGAAGCTGTGTTTTTGAAAGCCACCGAGGAGGCTAGGACTAGACAAGCTTGCAGAAGGAAAAGGAATCCATTGTAGAGCGTTGATGATGATAAATCAAGATTGGTGGTGCTGTGGGAGGAGATGGAAGTTTAGAGTTTGGATTAATATTAGAGAAAACAAGAGGGTAGGAGAGAAAGGTATCTTTCTTTGCAACAAGTGTTGGCAAGACAAGGGAATGAAACCTCTGGTTTTCTAAATGCCAAAATTAACTTAGGTATTCTGAAAATATTGGGTCTAAAAAGCAGTAGAAATATGGCGTTTTTGGAATAGGTTTTGGAAGAATTTTAAGGAAAACCTTTTAAAAATTTTTTGTTGGGTAATGTACTTCAGATTAAGTTTTGAGAAAAGATTTGAAAGTTTTTGAATAGGTTTTGAACTTAAAGGGGAAAATAGTGTTTGGATCATAAAAGAGGTGTTGAAGAAGCTGTGTTTTTCTAGGTTTTGGGTTCCAAAGCTTTTCCAGAAGTGCTTTCGAAACCAGGGTCTTTCATATACCAAGCAAGAATGTGTCTTGGGAAGTTCTGAAAGACATACCTTGACCAAACCCCTTCAAGGTCAAATGATTCTGTTCCATTCTTTTTTTTTGCCTAATTAAAAACTAATGCCTGTTTCCATTCCTCTCTCCTTTCTGTCTTCCGTTCTTTTAATCCAACCAACCCTGGTTAATGCAGAAATAAGTTCACTTAATGGGATACAAAAAAACTATATTTGATTGAACGCACTTGCTCAAACATGACTTAAAGTGCTAATGACCTTGGCCTACCTGCTATCCCTGTAAAAATAAAGAAGGTAAAACTACTGGACCAAAAAACTTAAGCCACACCTTTTACACATGCTGATTCTCAAAAAAAAAAAAAAATTACTGAATTATAATAAGACGCTTTAAGTCTATGGTAATGCCCCTCACATTGATTGTAAGGCAAGGCCATCACACTGATTGTAAGGTGAGCGCAATGGATCTGAAGCTGTTTCTCTCTATTGTGTGTGAACTAAGCAGAAACGTTTTTGGGCCGCAAAATTTCTATTCATCTTTTTGAAAATAAATAAATTGTAGGACTTATTTTTGTTCCACTAAGTGCATTAGGAGTTCTGGCTGTATGAAAACACAGCCGCATCTTCCACAAAGTTGAGATGGAACGTTCTCATTTCTGTGATCAGAATAACAATCCTAAGAACTGAAGTTACGTATTGAATCAGAACTCAGACTGCACAATAATATGTGTTACCTTTTCGTGAAAATTTTATTGACCTAAGAAGTTGCAAATTGCTGCAACAACTCAGACCGCTGCTGGGTTGCGTCAGGTGCTTTTATGGTGTTTTTAATGTGTCAGATGCCTTATTTCAAATGACTACTTCTTTTAAGACCATGTCTCACAAGGGATAAGCTAAAGTTGAAAACAACGGAGTAACACTGTGATTCAGGGAAAAGAACGCTTATCTGTGCATATTATGTAGTTAAAAGGAATAAAAACTGAGAGACAAGAGTGTCTCTAAAACTATGTGACATAAAGAGTGTCCTGTGTCAGAGTGGCACTTCTTGAATTGAAACTGTTTAGATGGATGATTCTTTTGCTGATGATTTGTATATCCTTTTGATTTAATTAAGTGATCTAATTGTCCAAAGAAACAATGATGGCGTGAGTCTTACTTTGAAAATATAGTTACCAATCCATCAAAAATGTTCAGAATATACAAGCAAATAAACAACTATGGTTTATTATATCTTATCTTTATATCTATTATGATTATCCGGTAGACTAGAATTTATTTTCCTCCTTGGAATAGTTTTTTTGTGTCACAAGGACAAAGAATAGTCAAAATATAGGTTTGGATAGTTAATAACTGACAACCTAATGCTAGTATATTATCAAATATATTGTAACTTTTCTGTCCCTTGACATTATCAATTCTTTAATAGAATTGTTCAATGGAGATGCTATAGCTGATTCTTCCTTTTCTTCTTCTTCTTCTTCTTCTTTTTCTTTTAATGTTACATTTTTTGACAGAGATTTTCTCTCTGTGGATCTGTATCTATGGGCATGCTAGATAGGCTTTTTCCTGCATTTACCATTGACTTCAAAATTCTAATATTGAAGCATCTACTATTTGAGGAATCTTGACACATTCACTGATTCATTTGCTTCAGTCGGTTTTTACAATTCAGAGATCCACGAGCCCAAAGGCGGCATCCGTTGGTGGATCCTGTTGTTGTTTCTGAGATCAGAAGATGTCTTGAAGAAGGTGTTGAATTCCAAGGGGAGCTTCTCAACTTTAGAAAGGATGGTACACCTCTGGTGAACAGGCTAAGGCTAGCACCAATACATGGTGATGATGGCACAGTTACCCATGTTATAGGGATTCAAACATTTTCCGAAGCAAAAATTGACCTGAATACTGTGTCATATCCTGTTTTCAAAGAAACTTGCCAGCCTCAATGTGACAAGTCTAGCAAATACTCTATTAAAAGCGGTGATTTACTGCAATGTCAGCACCGTGAAATATGTGGTATTCTTCAGCTCTCCGATGAAGTGCTAGCTCACAACATTTTATCTCGGTTGACACCAAGGGATGTTGCGTCCATTGGTTCTGTTTGTAGAAGGATACGTCAATTGACAAAAAATGAACATGTGAGAAAAATGGTTTGTCAAAATGCATGGGGAGCAGATGTCACGGGAGTGCTGGAACACATGACTAAAAGATTAGCTTGGGGGCGCCTGGCTAGGGAGCTAACCACTCTTGAAGCCGTTTGTTGGAAGAAACTGACAGTTGGAGGGGCTGTGGAGCCTTCACGATGCAATTTCAGTGCATGCGCTGCAGGGAACCGGCTGGTGTTATTTGGAGGGGAAGGTGTTAATATGCAGCCAATGGATGATACATTTGTTCTCAATCTTGATGCTGCTAATCCAGAGTGGCGACGAGTTAGTGTCAAATCATCTCCACCAGGACGGTGGGGCCATACTCTCTCATGCCTTAATGGTTCCTGGTTGGTGGTATTTGGTGGGTGTGGGAGGCAGGGACTGCTAAATGATGTGTTTGTTCTTGATTTAGATGCTAAACAGCCAACATGGAAAGAAGTATCTGGTGGAACTCCGCCCCTTCCTAGATCCTGGCACAGCTCATGCACAATGGAAGGCTCAAAATTAGTTGTTTCTGGTGGCTGCACAGATGCAGGGGTACTCCTCAGTGATACATATTTGTTGGATCTCACTATTGACAAGCCTACATGGAGAGAAATTCCAACTACGTGGGCTCCTCCGTCGAGATTGGGACACTCACTCTCAGCTTATGGGAAGACAAAAATTCTAATGTTTGGTGGACTTGCCAAGAGTGGTCACTTGCGGTTAAGATCAGGGGAATCATACACGATTGACTTGGAGGACGAAAGGCCACAATGGAGGCAACTTGAGTGTGGGGCGTTCACCGGAGTAGGAAGTCAGAATGCTGTGATTCCTCCTCCTAGACTTGATCACGTCGCTGTAACCATGCCTTGTGGCCGGATTATCATTTTTGGAGGTTCAATTGCCGGACTGCACTCTCCTTCACAACTATTTTTACTGGATCCTTCTGAGGAAAAACCGTTATGGAGGACTCTCAATGTACCTGGGCAACCTCCAAAGTTTGCTTGGGGTCATAGCACATGCGTGGTTGGAGGAACAAGGGTTTTGGTCCTGGGAGGCCATACGGGAGAAGAATGGATTCTAAACGAGTTGTATGAATTGTGCTTAGCGAGCAAGCAAGATTCTGATTCCTGATGTGGCTAATCAAATTCATGCAGAATTGACATATATATCTATATCTTCTGAAAATGCTCTGGAGTCATGGAGAAACTTTAGATTTTCCTTGAGAATGGTTCCACTCTGTAGGCACTGGAATACACCATGTCGTAGGATCGAATATCTTATGCAGCTTGTGTAAATAAGCTTTTGATCTTGCTGTTTGTAGTCCCTTGTTTTGTATCACAAGTGGTTGCAGTTCTGATTTGCTGTGCGAGTGGAATTGCATGTAATGTGAATACCTGTTCCTGCAGACCATTTGGTGGCTGGAATTTCTGCCGTTGTATTTATGTATTCTATTCACTGGTTTCTGAGTCTTAATTTGTACATTACCCTTCTATCAAGATAGTTCATGCTCATATCTAACGCAATAAGGAATCCTTTAAACATCGAAAGTGAAATTCTGGCGCCACATCAAGTCCCATAAAATCTTTACTACTCCCTCTGTCTCAAATTACACGGCCCTTAAAGAAACATTAACTAGAAGTTTTAAAAAAAAAAAAAAAACTATTTAACCTTTATTTATCTCCTAAGTTATAATCTTTCTTCATTGAATATTCATTCTATTTATGTGTCTTCTTCATTTTCAAGAACAATTATTACTAAGGGTGAAATGAGAAAAAAAAATTGATCTTCTAAAATATAAATAATTTGAGACAACTATTTTTAGAAATCACGATAGATCATTTGAGACAGAGGGAGTAATCATCAATGAAATTAAAGAAAATAGTAGTACATATTTGAATTAAATGTTTGATCAAAGCGAGAATAAGGGGTCAAATGGATTTATATAGATCAAAGCGAGAATAATTGGTCCCATTTATTTTTTAGCATCGACCAATTTATAACATTTGTATGATAAGAACTTGAGATAATGTATAAAATAGTTTTTACTCAGTTCGCTATCGGGTGATTTATACAAATAGCCTAGTTTTGTGCCGCTATTTAGATTTGTTCCTATTTCGACAACTATGCGGAAATGGCATTTGTAAGTTTAATAAGAAAATTCTGGACTGAGATGCCCTAATCGAAAAATACGCACAGCAACTCCTTCAAGGAACACTCACGATTCCTTTAAATGCGGGAGCCGGGGGTGTCGAAATATTACGAAAAATGGCGTTGTAAAAGATTAGATTTAAGATGTATACAACATATATCGAACATTTTTTGTGGGTGTATACGGTTAAAACCGGGCTTGTCCTTCGTATCACTAATTGAGACCGGAACATGATAGGCCAAGGTTCAACCTCGTATTATATCGAACCATGGTACGAAGTTAGATTGCCGAGTGTTTACCGTGAAAATGGTAACTACAATTATATTTTATTTGTGGTTCTAAAAATATGTAATTTATCTAATATCGGTTATTGCACAGTTTTAGCTGAATGCGTTAGGATAGAACAGTGAGAAAGCGACTAAAAGGTTAAAAGAAAGCAAACCAGAATGCCTTAGGTCAAGGCTCGATGTTGACCTCGAGGGTTCCTGAGACCGAGATTCGGGCCTAGATCGGGTGGTCGATTGAGCTATAACAGGCTTATGGACCTTGAGATACACTATTTATGATCAATGGTAAGCTATAAATGAAGAACAAGTAAAAGAAAGCAACAAATGCAAGTAAATGATCTAATAAAGAGGAATATAGGATGTTTGATATTTAAAGCAGAGAATGTTCTTGTGACTTGTATTCAATGTTTTTCCCGTTACGAAATGACAAGTACTCCCTTTTTATAAGAGGGGGAGTCTCAGCATAGTACATAAGCATTAATTGCCAAGATTCTTAATTGATACTGCTATTTAATGCTCAAGTACGATATTGTATCGTGTCATAAAACTGCCTGCCTCGATCTCTGTGCTGGCTTCTTGTGTCGATCTTCAACTTGTACTGCCTCGAGATCTAATTGTGGGATTGTCCGAAGCCGGGCTTCGGACCATATCCTGAAACTTACGCGAGTATGCCATCTTACGCAGTGTTAGATGTAGAAATCGGCCTTTCCGGTTTTGACCGTACACAGATAGTCCCCGCGTTTCTTGGAGTGGAATGATAAGAAACGTTCTTGAGTGCTTATTCCTTCGATATCTCCATCGTGGGGTCAGCTCACTAGAGCATTTAATGACCTCCCTCAAAAGACTGCGCGAGGTCGCTGTCAGCACGATCCTCGAGAAGACCCACGATCTGCTAATGATACAATCTTTTTGATTTCCCCAGATGTTGCCCATGTCTTCGCTATAAATACCAGATCCACATGCCAACCGCACTTCTACTTCCATCCTCGGGCTTTTAAAGTTTCCCTTGTGCTTGTCCCTTTTCTTCAGATTTATCTTTTCTTCCTATTTTTTGTAGAACCTGATCTGGTCATGGCTAAGACTTCCAAGACAGTCCCTCGAAGAGGGGACGCTTCTTCCCCCCTGTGCACGTCCAAAGACAAGACGAAGAAGCCGCCGGGTAGAGCAGTGTATCCCTGGTGATTTTGAGATGACCTCCGACCTCACCATTGATTATCCTCCTAACAAACCGGGTCGATGTGAGCCTGTATCTAGGTATATCAGTATAATTCCCAAAGTTTAGAGAGTAAGATTTGATTGTGGCTGGGGGGAGACAACGTTCATTGAGATCCCCAGGCTTGAGGAAGATATAACTACTTATAAAACTGGCTTCCTCAGCATCTATATGTACCCCTTTACACTTGGCCCCGTAGATTCTTCCTCCCCGCTGTCGATCGACCCGATAATATTGGATTTCTGCTGTCATTACCGGGTAACACTCGGCCAAATATATCCCTCTTTCTGGAGGATCGTATATATGCTTCGACAGTTCTCCAATCAGGTCGAGGGAATGAGCTTCACCCTCGACCACTTGATACGGCTATACAGTCCCCGACTCTATCGAGGGGGTTTAATCAAGCTTCACCATCGATCCGCAAAGCCATTTTTCGCGAGCATCGATGAGGACAACGACCGAGGATGGATGAGCCGGTTCGTCCGAACGAGGAATTCAGACATTATTCTTGCCGATCGGATGCCGTTTCCAGAGGAATGGAACACGAATTGTAAGTACCGTCATCTTTTGAGGCTCGATTTGTTTTTATCTTATCTCCTTTTTCTGAATTGGACCTTTTTTCATAACGTAGCCCCCATCTGGTTCCTTGACGCGGTCCCAGGCATCCCAGAATGGATAAGGCGCTTAGACTCCATTTTTCCGTATGATACGCGCTCATGGAAAGATTTTGCTAGAACGTGTTGGTAGGCCAAAAAACATGGTAAGCCTCTTGCGTGAACGTCATACGTTGCAACGCGGTCATTTTTCTGTTGAAGCAAAACTTACATGTTCTCCCCACACAGGCCTTGGGGATAACTGGTCGATGAGACCACTTCCTCCCGGCGAGGCGAGCACTTCCAGGCCCGAGAAGGGCAAGCGGAGGAAAGAGAAGACTTCAGGTGAGTCTCCAAAACCAAAGAGGATTAGGGCCCGTAGGCCAACGACTGATGCTACGATTCTAACTCCGGCAGCTGCAGCGAGCTTGCGTGCTTTAGATGACGACGGTGGTGACGAGCGCCTTTTGTCGCGAGGGTCGGAGCGAAGCGCTAATGCTAAGGAAGCCATTGATCGGGGGTCTCCCGAGCTAGAAATAATTGAAGGGAATCAACTTCAATCTGAACAAAGTATTGGCGGGGAGAGGGTTTTCCAGCCTTGGTCCGATCACGATGTGGCCCATGCCGGTGAGTTTTTAGCTGTCGAGTTCGGGAGACTCGAACCCGAGGTGACTCGGAACCAGACGGTTCTGTCAGCCGAGGTTGTTAATAACCTTGGCATGGGTCCTTCATTTTCTCCTGGCGAAATATGGGATGCTTCGAATAGGGGTGCCGCCGATGTGGTCGGTTTCCAGGATGATTTTGGCTCGTTCGAAGATTTCTTTTCCGGTCTCAAGGACGATAGTGACCTTGATGACCCGGTTGCCCTCGAGAGGTGAAGAAGCTTCAAAAGCAGGTGATCTCCATCCTTCGCCTCGATTTTCTTCCCTCAGTCATTAAACCTTTCCTTTCATACTGCAGGTTCAGAATTTTTACGACCATGCTTTCTACAAGATTCACGCCGAACTTAGCAAGCGTGAGGGGGAGCTCGGGAAGGTTAAGTTGGAACTTGATGCGTCAGAAACATCCTCTTCTCGCAAGGACGAGGAGTTAAATGTGTTTCAATCAAGTTTGGAGGGGCGCGCCGTGAACGGGCAGGCCTCGCTGAGCAGGTAATTACTATATGCGAGTTTGATTTCCTTTCTTCTGCGAGTCGGGGATTTTTTGACATGCCTTATTTCGTATATCGAAGGAGGGGATTCTCGGGTGAGGCAGCTTCAAGAGGAGGCTTTTGCTAAAAACGCGGAGTTCTTCGTGCTTAAGGGGCAGTATGAAGCCACGCCCTTGGAGAGAGACCTTCTCCAGGAAAAGCTGGCCTCTACCCAAGGGCTTCTCCGGGATGCTCAAGAAAAAATTGCTTTACTAACCGCGTCCAAAGTCGAGGCTAACGGTCATGTTGCCTCGTATAAGAGGGATGCGGTTGCTGCCAACGACCGGGCCAGGCAAATACCCGAGCAGGCGGAGCTCAAACGAACTCGAGCCATTACTCATGCCCGCTTGCAAGCTAGGAGGCAAGCCCTCGAGGAAGCAAGTCTCGTGGAGACTGATCTTGCTGGCAAGATTGAGAGAGCTAGAGTGGAAGAGGACGAATAAGTATTTTCTACATTTTCGGACGAGGACTCAGGCTGCGCTTCCGGCAGTGGCTCGTCAGGCGATGAAGGCTAAGAGTAGGCCTGTTGCCGCTCTTTCTCTTCCTTTTGTTTTTCTCTTTTATATACTGGTTCCTTCGAGGAGCCTCGTGGGATTTTGCCCCTTTTAAACATATATATGTATACTTGTTTTCCTCTTTTGTAAACTGATTCCCTTTCTCCCTACTTTCTTTGTGTGATAGCATCTTCTTCTCTTTCGATGTTTTGGATTGTTTGGCTTTTATTTGTAGAGCGGTAGAAATTATTGAGACCTAGTAACGGCTCAAGCCAGTCCGAGGTCCTTGGGCCGTTTCCTTTAGGACATGTGTGATTTTGAGATAGGGATGATAATTCCCTTGGGAAACTAGGCGAGAGGGGACGATGCTGGGTCATCTCGAAGTTTCGTCGACCCTGACATCCTCTGTAGTAGTCTTCGAAATTTCCTCTGGGACCGATCATTGGCCGATCCTTCAAAGTTTATTACGGCGGTAGGGATCCCGAAGTTGGGTACCATTTCGGTGATGGCCCGATGACCGTGCTGACGGCCTTTTGATGCCGTTCGGCATGGCTTCTTGGGCTCGACATAAGGTAGTTCCCCGAGGCGGAACTGGTATGAGAACCTCGAGCCTTCGAGCAGTGTTGTCCGTGTGGCGCGATCCGAGGGGGCGACTACGTTGGTCCTTCTGATTCGCTTCCCTAGGAAACGGTGATGTTCGGCTCAATAGTGCCTAGTGGTGAATTAAATGGCCGCTTTTTCTTCCTATAATTACACCATCCCCTGTAGTTAGATAGCCCCGTTGCATCGAGCGATTATTACTCTAGCGGGACCTTTCGCTCTTTCATCGACGTTTTCTTGTTTGAGTTTTGGGTGTTTGCCTCACCTTCCTTTCCAAAGTTGGAGCATTTATGGCTACCAAGTCGAATCCTACTCTTCGTCAGGAAGGAGGTTCCACCTCCTCTTCTTGCCCGATTGGCGGCGTGTTGGTGTCTGACGAATGGACACCGGAACTCGAAGTTGTGAGGAGAGACTGTGGATGGGGCGAGAATGTAGTTCTGCAGATACCTTCCCCTGAAGAGAGCATCGTGACCCAGGTGGAGGGGGTTCTGAATGTATGCACGTATCCCTTTATGTTGGGTCCCCCGGACATGGTTGTGCTTGATCTCTGTAGAAAATACCAGGTTACTTTGGCACAGGTCCATCCTTCTTCCTGGAGGATAGCCTCGATGCTGGGGTTTTTTGCTGAGAAAGTCGGGCGCGTGTTCACACTTAGTCATCTCATCAGATTATACCGACCCTCGCACTGTCGTGGTTTGATCACTCTCCGACGTCGATCCACTCGACCTCTCATTTCCAGCGACGAGGAGGAGAGGGATCGCGGGTGGATGGATCGGTTTGTCCGGGTTCGGACCGTCGATATAATCCCACAAGGGTTTATGACTTTCCTTGAAGGTTGGAATTTCACACGTAAGTGGTATAGTAGTGTATTTATTTTATATGTGGTTGTAGGCAGGCGTTGTGATGAAGCTTTCCATTTCTCTTGGCAGTAACCCCGTGGATGCCGTTCGAGATTCTCGATTTGTCAAATTGGGTTTGGGGGATTGGCGATCCATTATGTTTGCGACGAGAGTAAGTGGTTGTACCTGATGGAGGGAGGATGGGAGACCCCCATAGTGAGTGACGGAACGGACCAGAGGCAGTTCCTTGCACGCGGGGAACCTCTTTTTGAGGCGAGGTCCTCCCAGTGTTACAGGGGTGGCGATTTCGCACTTTACAGGTTTGAAGTTCCAGTCCTTGGAGAGGCGATCCCTCTCTTGCCTCGATCCTTTTCCCCCGTCGAAGGTACCTCGAGAGGGGACAATATGATCTTGTCAGTTTCTCTTCCCATAGAGTATGCAGTGCAGGATGCTCGGGGCCAAGGATCGCGTGATGGGAGCGGATCCCCTGGAGGCGATGTTTTCCATCGGAGTGAGTTGATTAGGACCGAGGAGATCCGGTCCAGAGACACCTGGTCGGCTTTCAGGAAGGCCCAGCGGTTCTGCAATTCGGTGAGTTTTGATGACCTTCCGACATTTCGACTTTGCGCCCCTGCCCTCTAATTAGACATTGATCATTGTCACAGGTTTTTGATAGGTTCAGGTGTGAACTGAAGAAGGCGTCAGATCAGACAAAGTCCCTGTAATTTCTCAATATTAACCAGGCACGAGAGCTGTCCTATCTCCAGTAAGAGGCGAGCCGCAGCCGTGATTATGAAGATCGCCTTGAAGAACAGATTATTTTTGCAGCGATAACATTAGTACTTTCTTTCTTGCTTTCGGGGGTTAACGTCTCGTTGTTGTAGCTTCAGAGAAAGGTGTGGGACCTGGAACATATTTGGGGCAGATTTGGTCAGGTCGAGCGGGAGTTTAGTGAGCTCAGGGCTCAGAAGGATGTCTGTCTTGCGGCTGAGAGGAACGCCCTGGCCAAAGTCTTTACCCTCGAAGCACAACTTCGGAGTGTTCGGGAAGACTATTCGATTCAGGCGAGCAAGATAGGAGAGCTTGACACTGAGCTTTTGCGAATGAAGGCCGAAGTGGCTGATGCTCAGGTCGAAATTCGAGGGGCCCACGCGAAGGCTGACCAAAAGGTGGCCGTTTATTTAAAAGATGCTGTTGATATTCGGGTCGAGCTTAGAGGGGTTTCTAGTCGCGAACGCCTGAGAAGAATCTTCGCGCACCATAGATCCTGAAGGGAAATCCTCAAAGAAATCCATGATAGAGGCTTCGACCTTACTGAGGAGATCAAGTTGGCCAGACTGGCCGAAAACGAAGCTGGACTTCTCATACCGGAGGAGGAAAGGGCACATAGGGCAGCAGTCCCCGAGGGAGAGTAGGTTATGTTTTCTTTTTTCTTGTTTGTCGGGGCCTTTCGTACAAGCGCCCGCAAATATATATAATGATATGTATAATGCCTGTTCGTATAGGAAATTTCATGGTTTTGACTGTTCAACGGTATCCTGCTGACTATGATTCACTTTGTTAATATACCCCTTAATCAGCCCGGAAGCTTTCAGGAACGGGCTCGTAAGCCCCAATATTCTTTCCCTTGGGCACTTTTCAGATAATCATTTCGATTTTGGTCCTCGATCGGGTTTTCCGGCTCGAGCTTATCGACCCCATTGGGTTCTAGGATAGCCCGGGGGCCTTTTGCGCTGGCTTTAAGGACCTTACGCGACTTTAGTATTACTATATTCTTTTTTGCTTAAAGATTTGTTCCAAGTTTTCTCGTGTTCACCTGACTCTTCGACGACCCAAAAGGACCTCGATTATGAATCGTTATGATGAACGAAGAGAAAACCTTTCTTGCGAGCCGACATGAAAATGTTCGAAACTCCTTTATGTGAGCCGACATGAAAATGTTCGAAACTCCTTTACGTGAGCCGGCATGAAAATGTTCGAAACTCCTTTACGTGAGCCGACATGAAAATGTTCGAATCCCTTTATGTGGACCGACATGAAAATGTTCGAAGCCCTTACATACACTAAAGGTAGCAAAATTTTAACCGGTTCTTTCTGAAAATTGTTTCAAAGGATTTGATTTTAAGGCGATAGTCGGGCGTCCCAGAATCGCGTTGCTGTTGTTTAGGCTGGAGCCCATCGACTGAAGTCGTTTTGCCCTACCGAAGCCCTTAGTCTCGAGTATCTCATCCTCGGCATCTATATTCGAGGGTACGCCTTTTTAGGGGTTTTACAAGTTCGAATATATAACCTTGGCTTTTGACGTCGGGACCGTGTTCTTGTTATTTTGGATATACCCACTTGGGGTCTTGGCCATGCCCGTAAGACTTACAACTTTGAGCGTATCCGAGGCTACCCTCTTGGATCTTACGGCCTCAGGATTTGATAAACTAAATTACAATGATAGCCATTTCTGGAACTTTACAAAATGTTTTAACAATGAAATATTCTTTTGGTGATTTGGTACAGGTACATATGCTCCCGTCGCTGGCAATTCAATTCTCTTACGCGGACACGGTTCGTTCGACCGTTTGGTCCGACACACTATTTCCTTACCGAGATCCTTTCGGATCGTGTTGTTCTTTGTGAGGGAAGATCTTCCGGGACGCCGACTTCTAGTATTTTGGGTCGATTAGAGAAAAACCTTAGATATTCGCTCAATATCTCCTTGAGCAGCATGTGGGTGTTTCCTCGTTAAAAACCTTGTCGGCAAAACCCTTCTCGTGATAAAATCCGGGAAGAGGAAAAGAGTGCAACACGTGCTCTAAATCCTGAGGCCGCCGAATGACGTTTTGGCTCCCCTTTCTTGTAAGCCTGCGTACGAGTTAGTAAGAAATGAGAACAAATGAGGGGTTACCATACCTTAGTGGAGACGACGTTTGACAACCCTGACGACGTGTTATAATTTTACGCATACTCTAAGGTCCGAGCCTGTTGAAGATTTGGGCTTGATTCGGTTGGGCAATCCGGGCTTCCTTGCCTATACTCAATCCAGGACACGCTGGTCGAACCACCTGATTCCATATCACATGGAAAATCTGAAATGCATTTATAAAAGAAAAGGTGTTACTAGTGGGCCGTCATTAAGCGGCGGTGAGGTCCAGATGCCTTTGTAGCTGAATGGTAGGGCGGAGATCCTTCACATGATCGTGTGGATAATATCTTGCGGCTCTTCCGTTTCGTCCCTTCTGTTCTCCTCTTTCTCCCGAGGCCGGATTTTGGCCCGTTCGCCGAGGAATTCTCTGAGGTGCCCTTTGTTGAGAAGTCGGGCTACTTCTTCCCGAAGCTGTCTGCAATCTTCAGTTTTATGACCGTGTGTACCGTGAAATTCGCACATTAGGCTATGGTTCCTCTGCGGCGGATCCGATAATATAGGCCTGGGCCATCTGGTTTCCCTAATCCTGCTCACAGCAGCCACGATGTCTGAGACGTTGACGTTGAAATTGTACTCTAAAAGCTGAGGTGCCTCTGTTGGTCCTGTGGGACGGTTGAAATCGACCTGACCTGTGAGTCCTCGAGGATTATGGCCTCGGTATGCCCTTCGATCATTGCGTGGCATGTTTCTTCTAGGAGCGCTTCTCCGATCTTCAACGTAAGGTTGGTATCTTTCTTTGTTTGGTTTTGGCTCTCTTGTCGGGAGCTGACTGGGGTACACTGAACCCGAAGGGACTCCCAATTGGTCGTCTTCAACCAAGTTTTGTTTCAGCTGCTTCGAGGCTATCGAGCTCCGTTCATTCAGACTCTGAGTGAAGGCCTGTACCGCCCAGTCATCGGATACTGGCGGCAACTCCATCCGTTCCATTTGGAAGCGAGATACAAATTCTCGCAACATTTCTCTTTCTCTCTGCTTGATTTTTAAAACGTCCGACTTCCTGGTTGCGACTTTAATAGCTCAGGCGTGTGCCTTTATGAAAGAATCCGTCAATACGGAGAACGAATCTGTTGAATTGGGGGCAAGGTTGTGGTACCACATCATGGCTCCCTTTGACACCGTTTCCCCAAACTTTTTTAACATGACAGATTCGATCTCGTCCTCTTTTAAATCATTCCCCTTGACAACACAAGTGTAGGCGGTGATGTGCTCGTTGGGATCCGAAGTCCCGTTGTGTTTTGCTAGGTCAGGCATTCTGAATTTTTTCGGGATAGTCTTCGGGGCCGCGCTCGGAGGGAAAGGCCTTTGTACGAACTTTTTCGAATCCACACCTTTCAAAATCGGCGGTGCACCTGGAATTTGATTGACCCTCGTGTTGTAGGTCTCTACCTTTTTGTCGTTTACGTCTATCCTTTTTTCCCCGGACTTGATTCTCTTGGTGAGGTCCTCGAGTATTTTTATGATGGTTGGGTCAGTCGCCGATCCCTCTGTTTAACCAAAGAATAAGATCCTTCGACTAAAGCTTAATTTAGGATAAACTCGGGTTACTGATAATCGAATTAGTAAAATAAAGAATAAAGTAGCAATAATTTCGAGAGCAATATGCAAAGAATAAAATAGCTTAGTATCCGAGAATTCAGATGTCCTTGTTTGTTACATTTTTATCCCTTTTATAGGGATATTCTCCTAGTACAACGTTTGGATTTCTGCCATGATAGCCTATTTAATGACTAATTATTACATTAATGAGGCGTTACAATGGTGAATCGTAACTGTTATTTTAGGAGTTACATAACGTACAAGACATTGATTGCTGATCTTCGAATCTGCCCTTTATTGCGTCCGGATTCGTTATGACCGTGTCTCTTCTTCTTTGATGATCTTTTCGCAACTAATTCTTTGTATTGATCGTACCTCTTTTATCCCGTGTCTCTTTGTATTTCCACGTCCACGTGTGATGTTTTATTTGTTCCACCTGGCTGGCTGAATCATCCAGAATTTGTACACGTATGAGGCTATTTTTTTTACCAATACAGATAGTCCCCCCACTTGCCATGTATTGAGCGTATAATACTTGGTAAGTGGATACACATTTATGGCGGGAATATTTTGCCGCCGCTTTACCTCGAAACCTTGTATCCTTTTATGAACGCATGCGCCGTACATCACTTCCATTTAATGCTTCTTCCACGTGTTCGTTTCTGATTGGTTCTGAAACGACCCGGCGCCTTTTAGGGCTTTTTGCGGCTGCATCAGTCCCAAAGTGACACCTTTAATTATGACTTTCCATCATTACCTTTCCAAGTTTTGACGGTCGCCATTAGGTATAAATAGTCGTCTTCTTTTCTTCCTTAGTACGAAAAACTTCCATAACTTAATCTTTTCTTTGTGAAAGAATTTCTTCTTTGATTTTATAAATATGTCTTCCTCAGGTCAACCTGAAAAGGTTATTGATGTTGAAGCTTTGGCTTCTTCTTCTGCTCCGTCTAGGAGTCGGAGAGGTGGCCGACTAAGGAGCCTGGGACGTACCTCTACTAGAGGTTCTTCCTCTCCTTTAATTTCCCCTTCCTCCGCTAGGTCGTTGTTTTCTCCGAGAGGTAGATCTTCCCATTCTGTTTCTAGGAACAAGGATGATTTTCATGAACCCAGAGTTGATGAAATCATTCCTGCTGAGATAGTCTTCCCAGAAGTAAATTCTCCTATCGCCGAACAGGCTTCTTCTTTAGATAGTGTCGAGAAATATGCTACCATCATTACTGTAGGTCATATTCCTGTTGTTCATAGGGAATGCTCTTGGGAGTCTAACGTTCCCATTATTGTGCCAAGTGGTACTCAAAGAATTACGTCTTACAAGACGGGTTTTTCTTACGTCTATACTTACCCTTTCACATTAGTATTTCAGCCTCCTGTTGACCCTGTTATCATAGAATTTTGCCATTTTTTCAATATTTTCCTAGGACAAGTTGGTCCTTTAGTATGGCGTGTTGTTTCTTGTCTGAGAGTTCTAGATTCAAGGTTTTCTGTCCCTTTTACCTTTCATCAGCTGATGCATTTATATTCTCCTGCTTTATTCCGTCAAAGGGTTTTTACTCTGGCTGCCCGGTGTAAGAGAGGTATAGTAACCCCTGGCGATGACAAAGATAAAGGTTGGTACCTTAGGTACGTGGCTGTTCCCACTGCTGTTTTAGTGGGTGAAAGTAATATTCCCTTCCCTGAGAAGTGGAACCGTGCACGTAAGTACTTTGATTCGCACCTGTTTTATTTACATAAAATTGTTTTGTGTTTCTAACACCGTATCTGTTTTCTTCTTATTTACAGCAACTATGAATGTTGTTGAGAATGTATCCGACATTCGTAGTTGGGTAGAAAAAATATTGACCGCTGCTCCTGCCGAGGAAAGATCCTGGAAGTACTTTTCGGCAAAGTACAAGTGGATTGTCAAGACCCATGTTAAGTAGAGTTTTTGTTTTCACTCCTTTCCTTGCTTGAGTTTTTATTTTTATTTTTTATTATTTATTATTAACTCTTTCTCTTTTCTGATACGGTTTTCTACCTGTGGGGCATCTCCATCACTTCCGAGGATGTCATGATCTCAGGCCCAGAATATTCTGACCAGTGCTTCAAAAAGGAAAGTCCAAGATCCCCTCTCTAGAGGGGAATATGAAGGTGAAGAAGAGGGTGCTTTAATGCACCGGGTGAGAAAAAGGCGGGTAGTTTCGGACGACGAGTCTACTCCCGCGCCTCTTTCTTCCGTGTTGGCCATCATGCCTTCTTCTTCTCGTGATCAATCTCAGTCCCAGTCCCCAGCTCGAGATCCTGCTGAACGTCTATTTCATGAAGGTTTTGAAATTGACCCTGATGATGTTCCTTTGGCTACCATCTATCCAGGTTTTTCTGCCGTCTCTGCTCCTCATTCTGTAGCTGTTGTTCCTCCTCCCATACCTGTTATTTATTTAGTTTCTTTTCCATCCGTCTCTACCAAAACGCCCGTGGTTTCTTTAGCTTCCGGTCCCTCTCTCTTTTCTGTTGTCCCTTCCGTCCCTACTTCCACGCCTTCTATTATAGAGGAAGGGTCTTCTAGCAGGGAAATGAGAAGAGTTACAATTGAGGTTCCAGCTGGTGGAAACCTCTTCAAGAAGATTGGTGAGCCAGAGGTGTGGCTTAAGCCTTTAATTAGCTATGAGGAAAGGGCCAATCTTGATATCCATGCGACTCTTACTTGGGCCAATGAGGTGGTGCACAACTCCTTAAAGGTATGAATTTTGGAAGAACTTTTGCACATATGTTGTTCTTTAACAGTTTAACACATTTGATTGTTTTACTGTTTTAGCAGACGCACCTTATTGGTTTGGAGCTTATGAAGAGAGTTTCCCATTATGAAAATGAGTTGAAGGTGCTCCGCGGGCTCGATGATATTAAAGCACAATACGACAGTCTTCGAATAGAGATTGGAGCTTTAAAGGATGAAAGAGATACCTTGAGGGAGAAATTGAAGGTTGTTAAGGCAGAGTTGGCAGTGGAGAAAGCTTCTCTCAGTCAAGTCAATAAGAATAAAGATGTTCTTGAATCTTCTTTTGCTGAGCAACTGTCAAAAGCTACGGAGGAAATCCGACACCTGAAGCACATGTTGGGAGAGAAAGAGGAATATTCTGGCGAACTTGTGCGTAATCTCTCCCAGGTTCAAGAAGATCTCCGTGAAGCTCAAATGAAGGTTCAGACTTTGGAGGAATCACTTGCATCTCTAAAGGTTGCTTGGAAACCACTGAAGCTGAGAATGATAATTTGAAGGGCGAGATTCAGATTTGGTCAAAGGACTATGGTGACCTTGAAGAATCAACAGTTGTTGACGTGAGTAGGGCATACATGAGTGCTCGTCATGATACATTGCTGGAGATGAGTCAAGAAGGTTTTGACCTTGACGCTGAGATTGCAAAATCTAGGGAAGCTATGGAGAAGATTCAACAGAGTTTTGATCTCTCTCCAGCTGATGAAGCCCAGGAAGAAGCGGATGATTCTTCAGAAGAAGTTGGTTCTCCTCCTCCTCCTTGAGAATGAAAACTTTAGTCACCCCTCTTTTTTTTTCTTTTTTATTGGATTGGTGTAATTACTCCCAACTCCATCGGGAGTAAGTTTGAAATTTCTAAAGTCCCCAACTGACAACTTAGGGGCATCTAAAAATGTACATATTTATGCGGCTAAGTACTTAGTTTAGTACTTAGTTTTTTACTTAGCCGCTTTTATATTAATACAATGCTTTTTGAGACTTTTATGAACTTTGAGCCTTACTCTTTACTCAAGTGTATCGCTTTTGCTTTTGTGAGGTTTCTGTTCGTACCTCTTAGCTTTCTTCGCATAAAAATGTGTGCTTTACTTTGAACCCTTTTATAATGGGTGTAGTATAAGCTTTTTTTTTTAGCCTTCATTTATAAGAGGTTTTGTTTATGAATTAGGGCCCTTTTAATTAATGTTTTAATGATGACGGCGTCTCAACTTCATTGAAAATGCAATAGAGTAATATGAATTTTTCACATGTTTTAATAATGTTTTTGTGAGAGGTTTTTGCTTGAACTTTCACAACATTTTACATGTGTTACGTTTGTCATCTAAAACTCATGTTGCAACTGTTTTATTTTAACAGATTTAATAATCACTTGTATTTCGTAACTGTTTTTAGTAGATAACAGTTTTTTCGAGTTAATACAAGGAAGTAACTGTTTTTATTAGTAACAGTTTTCGTAAGTATTGGGTTTTTTCCCATGACTGTTTTATTTGCAACAGTAGTAAGTACGAGAGAAACGTATTGTAATCCGTAACTGTTTTATTTGATAACAGTTTTGAGAATATATACAAGGGTTTTGATCTTTCATCCGTAACTGTTTTATTTGAATAACAGTTTTCTATTTGAGTACAAAGATTTCGTAACTGTTTTGATTACAACAGTTTTGGCTAAGTACAATGATGATGATCTTCTATCCCTAACTGTTTTAGATGTAACAATTTTTTGTATAAGAGATGTACATTTCTTCTTCGTAGCTAATATTTTGCCTTCTAACCTGAACATGGTTCGAGGGTTTTCAGAGTAGGCTTTCGCAATTCTTGTGCCGGAGTCTTCAGTTCTTTTGCTCGTGTCACTTGACTTGTTGGGTGAATGGTTTTTTAGGCTCGATCATTCTGACTTCTGGTAGTCTTTGTTTCCTCTTGGCCTTCCATATTATATAGTCTCCCAAGTGTTTGAGCGTTGAAGAATGAGATCTCGAGCACTTGATTATTCCTTCCTTGTGGTCCTTTCCCTGAAAAAGGAAAACATTCCGGACTCGAAGGTATATACCTTTTTTAGATGATGACTGCTTAACCCTTTAAAATATCCATCAGAAAGTGTAATCCTAGACCGGGAATTATGTTATTTCCTCGCGTCTTTGCAGGTCTAATGTCATCATCTGGTGATGGGTTAGCTTTTTGCCTATCATCTAAAAAAATTAGTAAAATTTTAAATATTCAAAGATAAAATCTAACATGGGGTACCTGACCGGGGGTACTTATTTTCCTCAGAAATAGTACTTCTTCAGGTGGATGGCGTTCCAACTTGTGGGTAGAATCCTGCCGTCCATGGCTTCCAACTCGTACACGCCTTTGCCTGCTATGCCTCGGACCTTTTAGGGACCTTCCCAATTTGGATTTAGTTTACCAACTCCTGCTTCCTTTGTTGACTGGAAGACCTTTTTAAGTACAAAGTCCCCAATTTTGAAATACCTGAGATGAGATTTGCGGTTGTAATATCATTATATGATTTGCTTTTGAGCTGCGATCTGTATTAAGGCCGCATCTCTTCACGACTCAAGCAGGTCTAGATTGATTTGGAGTTCAGCATCATTCGTTTGTTCCGTAGTTGTCGTTACTCTAATACTTGGTTCGCCAATTTCCACGGGTATTAATGTCACGACCCGAAATCCCACCTTCGGGCCATGACTGCGACTAACGGCGAACCGGCTAGACAAGACAACGTTTGAACTAAATAAAACTCATTAACAACTAAAACGAACAAGATAACTAAGGCATCGATGGTCCGCAATGTGAAGGTTAACAAATAACCAAAATATAACATAGCAATTTCGAAATAAAACCCATATACAAATCCCAGAACTGGTGTCACATACTCACGAACTGTCTAAAAGATTACTAAAATAAAGGTCTGAAAATAAGTACATAGGACTGTCTTTGAAATATAAA
>ML287076.1:920-41438 GCA_005239495.1 Nicotiana undulata | reverse complement strand
TCACATAATTTTTCCTGCATACTTCTGTGATATAGCCATTCCCCATTCATGTGGGGGATTGTTCAGATCTTTTTTTAAGTAATTAATGATATATTAATGCTTAAAATGGGTAAATGGGAAATGGAGGGGAAAATAAAATATTTGAGTAATATTTGGGTTTCCCTCCTTAATTGACCCACATAGGAAGAGAAAAAGACTTTTGATGGGTATATAAGCAATTGCTCTTCTTCTAGCTAATAAAGATTTGAGAAGAAAGCAAGCCTCGCGCCGTCGTCGTCGCTAACTCGGCTCGGCCTCGGCTTCGGCTTCGGATTTGGATTTGGATTTGGATTTGGTCAAATGATCGATCGAGAGATTATTTTTTGGACCAAATTTATTTGTTAATGGTAAATATTAACAGAAATGTTATTAAATATTTGTTTTAATAACAAAATATTAATATTAAAATAAATATTAATATTAAATCCATTTCAGTTATTATCCAGAATTTAGTTTTCTGTTTTGTAACAGAAAATTAACTACCCTTCAATTTTCCCTCTTTATTATTGAGTAAATAGCCAATTATGTCATGGCATTTACTTTATGGGCGTTTTTGCAAAAACAGCCATTATGGAGAGTTGCACCTCTTCAGATTTCAGCCCAACTTTGGCTATAAATACAAGTCCATTCTCTCAGATTTTACATACTAATTTCTGAGTTCTCCTCCTTCTTTCTGCATACTTTCATCTTCAAAGAAAGCAAGTAAGTGTGATTTGCTACCGAACTTTGAGTTCGCTGAAACACTGGGGTTTGAAGTACCACTACACCAGTGTGAAATTCGTTCTATCCTGGGAGGAAATAATCCATAACCTTGGGTACTAGGAGGGGATTAAATTCCTTAAGGAAATACTGTGAATTCAGTGGGCTCGGATTAAGTTTCCATTACGTTTACTTTTCTGTTTATGTTATTTTATTATTTCCAGAATTATTTTACAAATACAGATTTCTAACACTACCTAGTTCGAAGGGAAAGACTGTGATTATGACAGTGGTCGATCGTCTCACCAAATATGGTAACTTTATAACTTTTCCTTCAACGTTTTCCTTATACACAGTAGCATAAGCTTTTGTTGTTGGAATAACCAAAGTTCATGTTCCTCCTCGAACCATTGTAACTGATAGAGACCCATGATTCATTCATTCTTTTTGGCGGGACATTAATCGCTTGCAAGGATCCACTTTGGCGATGAGCACTTCCTATCATACCCAAAGTGACGGGGAATCAGAGGCTCTCAACAATTGTGTGGAGAAATATTTATGGTGCTTTGTGGATGAAGTACCATCTAACTACGTAGCTATGTTCCCTTGGGAAGAGTACCGGTATAACACCTCCTACCAATCTTCTACGGGCATGACACCATTTAAGGCCTTATATGGAAGAGCAACTCCCACCATAGCTCGCTATATCTTGGGAAGTACTGCCAGCAACTTAGTCGAGTCTTATTTACTGCAGTGAGACGAATTTCCACAGATTCTCAAAACAAATTTATTGAAGGTAGAACACCGCATGAAGGTTCTGGCAGATCGATCTCGAACTAACATTGCATTCGAGGTGGGGGATTGGGTGTTTGTTAAGTTAAAGCTTTACATGAAGTCTTCTCTTTCTTCTAGTTCCTCACCCTTTCTGTTAGCCTATCCTATTTTAGTTTCCTTTTTTCTGTATTTACATTGCTAGCTACAAATTGAGAGTGGTTCCTACAATTTGGTTATTGTAATTGAGTTCAAGTTCTATTAATACTATTGAGATTTCGCTGATGTTGCACATTTTCTCATCCATAATTATATTTTGATGCTTTTCTGTCTTTATCTTGCTTTGCTACGAGCTTTTTGTTTTAACAAATATTTGTAGTAATAAGAATAAAAAATTCTGTGTAATGTTTAAATTTGAATGCGCCATTCAGTGACATATTAACATGTCAATTGGTAAAAAGAAAAAATAAAAGAAGTATCGTCCGGATTAAATGCAAGAAGAACATAACAAATAACCAAGTTAAGATTAAATCAAGTACAAAAATTATCTATTTCCACTAGAAAATGTCTTTAGGTGAGAAGAGGGAGGGGAAAAATGAAATATCATTGGAAGTTCATATTTCTGAAATCTGGAAAACCAGGAAAGTTCAGAAACCAAAACTTATAAGGAAATTATTCGTTATCCTAACTATGGCCAACACCTTGCTTTGGTTAATTAAATCTCAGCCATTAATTTTTTAACCATGATACATATCACTTATCCAAGGGCGGAGCCAGAGTACCGGTTGCAAGTTTGGCTGATCCCAATAATATTGGTTCAAACTTGCGAAAAATACTTAAGAATCAGTGACCTGCATCTTGAGCTAGCAAGTTTTTCAGTGGTGGAAGCTTCGAAAGAATATGCAGAAAGAGTTGAGAAGAAAATGATAACCTCCAATATTATCATACTTGTCAGTTAACTATATATACAAGTGTCCAACTGCTTAACTAACTAAGAATAATTAGATAGCTAATGACAGCTAAGCTAATGGCATCCAAGCATAACAAACATAACTAACTATGAACAACTATGCCATGTGCATATATCATAAGACTCCCCCTCAAGATGCAGGGTACAAAATGTTGAGCACACCAAGCTTGCTTAGGAGATGCAAATGTTGAGCTTGTCTCAACCCCTTGGTGTTCACACACACTGTCTCGACCATGCTAGTTTTGACCTTGTCGCGAATGAAACGACAATCAATTTCGATATGTTTGATATGTTCATGGAAGATAGAATTGGCAGTGATTTGAATGGATGGCTTACTATCACTCAACATAGTGACAGGAACCTGAATAGTGACACCCAAGTCCTTGAAAATGTCAAGCAACCAAGTGACTTCTAAGACTGCTAAAGCCATGCTTCGATACTCTGCTTCAGTAGAGCTCCTATATAGTTTGTTGCTCTTTTTGACTTCCAAGAGATAAGTGAACCACCAAATTTGATAACATATCCAGTGATAGATCTACGAGTGTTGGGGCATACTGCCCAATCAGAGTCACACCAACAACTGAGCTCATTTGTAAAACCAAGTTTTAACCAAACACCTTGGCCAGGTGAATGCTTAAGATATCTGACTACTCGAAGAGCGGATTCCTAATGAGACCCCTTAGGTTGCTGCATGAATTAACTAAGTGTCTGAATAGCACATCAGATGTCAAGTTTAGTCATTGTAACATACATGATCTTCCCCATAAGCCTTTGATAAGGCCCAACATCAGGTAGTAGTGAATCTTCCTTGGCACTTGTTGCCTTGACATGCTCTACACTTTGAGTATTAAGTTGAATTCTATGGGAGTAATCGCAGGCTTGGCTCCACTAAGTCCCAATTCAGAGACCAACTCAAGCACATACTTTCTTTGATTCAAGATAAATTCAGACTTAGATCTTAGGACCCCAATGCCTAAGAAATATTTGAGTTCACCCAAATCCTTGTTTGAACTTCTGATGCAAGATCTGTTTTGCTTCAGTAATAAAGGCTTAACTACTGACTGCAATTAGCAAATCATCCACATACATCAAAAGCACCACAATATCAGCCGGTTTGCTAAGAGTGAACAAAGAATAGTCATGACTGCTTTGAGAAAAACTTGCTTCTAGCGATGAATATGTCAACTTAATGTTCCATTGCATGTATGCTTGCTTATGTCCAAGCAATGACTTAAGAAGCCTGCAAACCTTCTTCTTCCCATGTTTCCTAAAGCCTTCTGGAAATTCCATATATACCTCCTCATATAAATCACTTTGTAAGAAGGCATTATAAGTATCAATTTGATATAGAGTACAGTTTTTTGAAACTGCTAAGGCAATCACTCATCTCATTATTACCATTTTGGAAATATGTGAAAACGTGTCATGAAATCAAGCCCTTCTTGTTCGCTATAGCCTTTTGCAATAAGTCTAGAATTAAACCTTTACACTTCACCATTTGCTTGATACTTAAACTTTTATACCCATTTAGAAACTACAGTATTCTTTCCTGTTGGTAAGTCAACCACCTCACAAGTCTTGTTGTCTTCTAAGGCTTGAATCTCCTGTTGCATGGACTTGATCCACCTCTCATCCTTGGCTGCATGTTTGAAGGTATGTGTCTCAACCAAAGTAGAGAATATTGCTAGATAGATATGAAAGGATGGAGTAGTGTATTCATATGCCAATTGTTTATCCAAGGGATATTCTCTAGATGCCATACTTGGATCTAAATAATCCTTCATCCAAATAGGTTTCTTGAAATCTCTTGTACTTTTTCTGAAAGGTATATGTGATGCTGGAACAGTGGTTGCTTGAGATGGTCCTGCAATGACTCTGTGAGGACTGCATGTTGATCATGTAGTGACTCCTCAGGTAGTGACTTCTCAGGCAGTGCCTCCTCACCTTGGAAAGTTATATCATCTACCTGCGATATTGGACTGTCAATAGCCAATGTAAGATCTTCTATGAGATCATTATTGGTTGTGTCTTTGCTGATGCAGATTGGATATAATGGTAGGTGTTGTGAAGCCTCCATACTCATATCAGGAGCTATTGAACAACCAGTTAGTGGTGTGGAAGCAAAAGGAAACTCTAATTCCCTGAATACCACATCCCTGCTAACAAGGATCTGCTTAGAGGCCAACTCTATCAACACATATCCCTTTTGTCTCTAAGAGTACCACATGAGCACTGCAAGCATTGCTCCTGCAGCAAATTTTTCACCCCTGGGCACCAAAGTAGCATAGCATAATAGCCTATCACTCTTATATGCCCTAAGAGTGGAGGTTTCCAGTACAACATTTCATATGGACTTTTCCCTCTGATGACTAAATATGGTGTTTTGTTGGTCAGGTGCACTACTGTAGATATATGCCCCAATGTTAAATATATGCCCCAGTATTTTACTGGCATATGGGATTGAAATCTTATTGATCTTCCTACATCTAGTATTGCTTCTTATTTAAGCTACAGTAAGTATACCCATTTGTATCTACTAAAATCATCCACAACAGTGATGAAGTAATATTTTTATCAATTGTAGCAACCTTGTAAGGTCCCTGGAGGTCCATATGAACAAGAGACAATAGACGTTCAGCTCTAGACTCACTACTAGGAAATGTTAGTCTAGTCTTTTTGGCCAATGGACGCACAGTATATTTATTCAACAATTCATTATTTATAACTCTTCCTAACCTTATAGTCCATTGCTCCATCTAGAGGGTGGCCAAGTGTCATATGACAAAGGTTGCAATCTCCTTCTTTTGTAGCTACTGCTAATCCATGTATCTCCTCCTTATTGATGTCTCTTGTTCCCTTGTATATGTCAGTCCGGTATCTTCTTTACAAATCTCTTTCACCTTGCCAGTGTAGAGGTCCTAAAACAATACAAAATCAGGGATAAAATTCACAAAACATGAGAGTTGCCTAGTTACTTGGAGATTGATAACAAATTGAAATTTGATGTTAGAAATGTAAAGCACATTGTCCACTACGTCTCCTCCGAATGGGAATGATTGACCCATACTGGAAATCCTAACGTTATCCCCAGTTGGTAAATGAACTTTCTCCTCAGATGACTTCTTGGTCTTGGGATAATCATATAATAACTTTTTAGTAGCTGCTATGTGGTGAGTTGCACTAGAATCTATGTGTAACGACCCGGTCTGTCGTTACGTGAAATTTGCATTTTAATTGTTGTTATTGACTTATTATAGATTGGTTATTCTATTATTAATGTGTTAGAGTTGATAGGCTTGAAATCGAAATGGTTAAATGAGAACTCGGGCACTTAGTCCTTAACATTAGCCTTAAAATGGGAAAAGTCAACTAAGAGTTGATTTATTGGTAAACGACCTCGGAATGCAGATTTTATGGATCGGATAGCTTCGTTAGGTGATTTGGGACTTAGGAGTGTGTTCAGAATATTTTTATGATGACCGGTGTAGAATTAGGCTTGAATTGGCGAAAGTTGGTTTTTGGCGATTTCCGGACGGTAGTGGAAAATAGGCTATCGGGGTCGGGATGGAATTCCGACAGTTGGAACAAGTTCGTAATGTCATTTTGGACTTGTCTGCAAAATTTCAGGTCAATCGGAGTTGATTTGGATAGTTTCAACATCATTGGTGAATTTTAGTAATATCAAAGTTCTTAGACTTGAATCCGATGTGAATTTGGTATTTTGATGTTATTTTTGGTGTTTTGAGAGTGCAACTAAGTTTGAATGATGTTATGGGATACGTTCGTAAGTTTGGTTGGGGTCTCGAGGGGCTCGGGATTAATTTCGGGTGATTAACGGACTCATTTGGACTTAGAACAATTGTTGGTTTTCTGGTTTTTCTGCACAGTGATTTTGTTCACTGCGATCACAGAGAGTTAATATGGTCAGGCTTAGATTTTTTCTACGCGATCGCAAGAAGGGAGGTGCGATCGCAGAGTAGAGGGAGGACAAGTCAGTGCGATCGCGTGGAATAGGCTGCGATCGCACAGAGGAAGATAGGCGCGTGTGGTTGGCTGGAAATTGCACTGTGAGATCACGTGCACAGTGCTGCGATCGCGGAGAACAAAAGCCAAGGCAGTTAATTAAAAGCCCTTCCGCGACTTAAACCCCTTTTTACACCATTGTTGTACGGGAAAGAGCTCTTGGGGGAGATTTTTAAGAGGGAAATCCTTGTTCTTCATTGAGGTAAGTTTTCTAGTCATTAAAACTCGATTATGGGTGATTATAGACCATAATCCCATCCTTTAATTCATGAAAAACAGTAGAAAAATAGGATTTTGGGGCATGAGATTATGAGACCTTCAAGGGTCGATTTGAGGGGTCAAACGGACTCCGATTTTGGTGTTCTTTATATGTACGGACTCGTGGGAAGATGAAGAACACTTTTCTGTAAAAATTTCTGAGTTTCGGGACGCGGGCCCGGGGGTCGGGTTTTGACCGAATTCGGATTTTTGAGTAAATTTGATACCTTTCGATTGGAAATTATTCCTTAAGCCCATATTGATGATAAAAATCTGAACTTGGTAGATTTGGAGCCTTCGGAGGTTGATTCGAGAGGCAAGCGCATTGCGGAATAGTTTTCGGGCTAGTTTTGAGGTAAGTAATGTCTTTAAATCCTGTCCTGAGGGTATGAAACCCCGGACTATGCACCCTTTCACGGGTTTTGAAATAAAAAGGTGGAAACTTTGGAACATGGTTCCTAATTTGGGCGACTATTGAGTTGCGAAACCGATTTTTAAGCCTTTGCTTAAATAGTATTTATACATTATGATATGTTTTGGGCTGTAAGCCATGTTTGGGGCCTAGTGCCGATTTGTTTACCCCTTGAGGGATGTTTTTACTATTTTTCCTCACTGCTATTTTATGATTTTTCACTTAGTATTTTCTTTGAAATTGTTTTGACACTCAGGGTATTTTGATACTACTTCTTGAAAATGAAATACTATTTTTGGGTCGAGAACCCGGTATATTTATGGCCTGAAGGGTAAATTGAGAGTGTCTGACCTAGTGAGGCTGCTGGCCTATATTGTGAGGATGATGTGATATGAGTGAGGCTGCGGGCCTATATTGTGTGTGAATTATGCCATGCTGTGGCTTATTATTGCGCTTGGGCTGTAGGAGCCCCTCCGGAGTCTGTAACACACCCCCAGTGAGCGCCGGTACCGAATGAGTGATGCCCGCGGGGCTTATGAAGAGTGACTGTGAGGATGCCTGATGGGCAGAGTGATTGTGAGGATGCCTGATGGGCAGAGTGATTGTGAGGATGCCTGATGGGCAGAGTGATTGTGAGGATGCCTGATGGGCAGAGTGATTGTGAGGATGCCTGATGGGCAGAGTGATTGTGAGGATGCCTGATGGGCAGAGTGATTGTGAGGATGCCTGATGGGCAGAGTGATTGTGAGGATGCCTGATGGGCAGAGTGATTGTGAGGATGCCTGATGGGCAGAGTGATTGTGAGGATGCCTGATGGGCAGAGTGATTGTGAGGATGCCTGATGGGCAGAGTGATTGTGAGGATGCCTGATGGGCAATGTGATTGTGAGGATGCCTGATGGGCAATGGTTACGATAAATGATTTTGGCCCGAGGGGCAGTTTTATGAAAGATTTTACTGAGTTTTCAAACTATGATTTACTTCGTTTTCACACTGGTTTTACTGAGAATTTTACTGAGATATACTGATATTGCACTTGTTTCGAAGGTTTTTCTGAAAACTGATTTCGAACTCATTATTTGATGAATACTACGTGGTGACTAGGTGTTTTACTGGTTTGTGGAATTGTGTATCTGTTCTGTGTGTTTATATTACTCAGACTGTGATTTATTTTCATTAATACTGAGTTGGCGTACTCATAAAGACTCCCTGTGCCTCTGTGACAGATCCAGGTACGAGCTCGCAACAGTAGCTGACGCAGGTTCGTTAGCAGCAGTCACGGGATTTTGAGGAAGCTGTTCAGCATCCACAGCTTCTCCATTTCCCTTCCTTATTTAATTTAGCATTTGATGCAGAGACATATGTAATAGTTTTAGCAGAGTTAGATTTATTTATTCTTAGATGCTCGTGACTATTGACTCCAGTTCTTGGGAGGTTGTTTAGGCTAATATGGGAACGTTAAGACTTATTTATATTATTTATGTTGTGGTTTGCTTGCTTATTATTTAATTGTGAACTAATATAATTGGATAAATGCGTAGTAAAGTGATGGTCGGCTAGCCTAGTTCCACGATAGGCGCCATCACGCCCTGTTAGGATTTGTGGTCGTGACACTATGATCCAGTCTTTTGTGATTGTGTGTGACATTAAACTAGGAGACATACTTTCCATGTTTTCTTAGCTATTGCCTTGGCTATCCCGAGCTTCTTTGTTCAGCAATCCTATAACTTCTTTGTATTGCTCCTATGTGAAGTATGGTCCCTTCCCAGCAAGAAGTGCTATACAAATCACTTCCTGAAGCACCTTGTGCTGAAGTAGAAGCATTGTTAGCAGCATCAAAAGACTGCTAAGTACCACGACCAAATTTTCCTCCAGGATTACGACTTCCATGACCATATTGGTTCCTAGTATTGTTAGCAGTATTGAACCTTTTCTTTCTCATAAAATCCTCAAGGTAACCAATGATTTTATAGCAAGTTTCATTTGTATGGTCTTTAAGTCTACATTATTCACACTGTTGGAATGGCTTCTTACCTCTGTAATTCTGATTCTAACTAACTTGCATAGCAATTAGATAAGTTTTATCATTCACAACGCCTAGACTAGGAGCCTGTTGTGACTCATCCTTAATTACCATGGCAAATGCTTGGTTAAGACTAGGCTCTTCAGATTGCAATAGAATTTGTCTTCTAGCTTGGTCATAAGAATCAATTAAGCCACTAAGAAACTACAACAGCCTTTGTTGCTGAAGATATTCAACATACTCTTTTGAATTGGGAGTAGGTGGTAGGGCATCGCATTTATTCTAAAAGCTCTTCCGCTTAGTGAAATAAATTGAGACAGAGTCAGTACCTTGTGACAAAGTAATTATGGCTCTGTGTAATTAAAAGATCCTCATGCGATTCACGTTGTCAAATATTCCTAAACAAGGTGTTCATTAGATGCATAAGCAATTTCACTAAGTAGCTCTGTGGATACGGTGCTCATGAGCCATGAAATAACAATTGTATTACAAGTCTCTCGTTGTTCATGCATTTCAGTCGCGCGCGACTCCTTGGTACAAGTACGAGTTACAAAACCTAGTTTTAGCTTTCCTAGAAGAGCAATATTCATCGTCGAGCTCCAGAGACGGTAATTCTCAGATCCTGTAAGTTTTACCGGAACTAGAACTACTCCTTGAGTATCAGATGGACCAAGATATAACAAATGTGTATAAGGAATCGCGGACTCTGCTATTGATGAAATGAGATAACTGAAAAGGGAATTCGCAATTGATTCACAAAACTTAACGAAATTTGTAATCGGAATCAGTTCGCGTGCTTCATATTCATCGTCCCCTCATATACCATGCAAAATACTTGAGAATCACTGAGCTGCAGCTTGAGCTAACAAGCTCTTCAATGGCGGAAGCTTAGAGAGAATATGCAGAAAGAGTTGGGAAGAAAATGATAACTGCCAATCTTATTACACTCCTCAGTTAACTATACATACAAGTGTCCAACTACTTAACCAACTAAGAATAATTAGACAACTAATGACAGCTAAGTTAATGACACCTAAGCATAACAAACATAACTAACTATGCCACATGTGTATATCATAAGAAAACTTTTTCTGTCTTAGAAATTTATTGAATATGTAATATTTATTTAATATAATAGTCAGTAACTTAAAAGAATTTAAATCTCAAACCCACAAACTTAAAAATTTTACTTCGCCTCTACTGACGAATATTAAATTTGAGGTAAATGTTTTTGCGGCAACTTTTATTTCCCTATTGGGAAAATCTATTATCGCAAGAAGCCATTTTTATTGTACTGCACGGCCTGTTTTATGTGTATCTTTATTTTGAGCCCGTTCGGCTTAGCTAATTTATAGTAGGTGATAAGCATTAGGTGATGAAAAGCACTTTTAAGTGCTGAAACTGATTTAAAAAATAAGCAGTTACGTGTTTGGATATAAGTGCTGAAATTAATTATAAGCAGCTGAAACTGTTTGATTAAAAGGTGCTGATGAGTTCTTTTTATGTTAGAATGACTTAAATGACCTTCTAGTAATTTACACAACTAAAAACGTTTTTTTTCTTCAACATTATAGATTTTACCTATTTATCATGTTATTTTAATTACAAAAATGATTAGATAATATCTTTTTTTATAAATATAATTTATGTTATGATAAGTATACAATCATAAATTTGAAGTGGTGGAGTATAAATTAATGAAAATTAAGAAAAAGAAAAAAAACCTTAAATAATGCACACAGTGTTTGAAGAGATGAAACAAGCACTTACTATGTATTGAAGAACATGGATACAGTAAAACTATACGAAGAGTTTTGTTTTAAAAAGAAGTATTTTAGGGATAGAATAATAAATATTTTGGCCAAACCTAAAGTGCTTATAAGCTGAAATTTGATAAGTTGGAGAAGACCAGTTTATGGCTTTTGACTTATTTTTGCCGTATAAGCACTTTTAATTTTTCCAAACGCGCAAATAAGCCAAAAAATGCTTATAAGCTAGTTTAACCAGCCTATAACCTCAACCAAACACCCTCTTTATCTATTTTATGTTCAAAATATTAGTAATAATTTAGTTGTAACCAAATTTCATGTGTTTTTTTCCCTTTATAGATCAACACTTTCCTCCATTTAACATAATTAGAGGAGAAGTATAAGAGCATATGTAAATTGGAGATGCATCATACTGTAAATAATATGTATACATAAGAATTGAATATAATTCTGATGACGACGTACTTGTGCATTTGTCCCGATCAAAATCCCAAAATTTCCTATAGGCTAGCTACAACAACAACAATAATATATCCAGTATTATTTCACATCGTGAGAATTGAAAGATCAATGTGCACGCAGATTTTACTCCTAACTTGTGAGGATAAAAACGCTATTTTTAATAAACCACCAGCTCAGGATAGCATAAGCACCACGTTAATAGGCTAACTAGTATACTCATATTTTATCTCAGATAGGTGTGTCCAGCTTCATTTCGGTACATTAGGACCTAGGTTTCGGTACATTACATAGGACCTAGGTCTTTCAATATATGTGTCTCTGATATGATACCTCGACCAATCTCTTCTTGATGAAATCAACTTTTTGTGGCTCTTGAATATGTGTACTATGGCAACTTTTGATTTGGTCAGATGTCATTGTTTTTGCATATTTTGAAAAAGAGAGATCAGGGAGATTACTTCTTAAATACGAACCATAGATGTACCGAGAGCAGTTGTATTTAAAGCACTTCCTATTTAATATCGTGTCTTTAGTAGGAAAAAGAAGTTGGAACTCTAACGATCGAGAAGATAATGTCACGTGTTCAAATTACAAGTGTCAGGAGCTTGAATAACACCTCCCACGGAATGATACTCCTTTCACTCACTTTCACTCCTTCACAATAGACGGTGCATGTTCTTTAAGAAATAAATAGATGGTATCCATAGTTGTATAGGGTAAAATACGATATGACACGTGGTCGTTTAAAGGAAGAACACGTAGAATTTAAAACGGAGATGGTCACCAAACGCAGTTATTCGCTTATCACCGAAAGAATAAAGATCATGAAGGTGTATTAAATGCTCGGCGCCCAGTAGCATTTAATAAAAGTATTCTACAGCATGAAGAGCGACAACCCGTTATAAGGTATTTGGCATTTATGTCTATCGTTATATCTTCATCAATGACCCTCATAATTGACATTAAAAGATGACATGATCCTAGAACCTCCTTCCTTAGACACAACTATAAATAGAAAGCTCATTTATCATTGTAAAGGATACGAATTTTCTGGCTAACTTACACTACAGTCTATACAAAACTTAACTACAATTTTACTTTCTAGCTTTTTCATCTCATCATTATTGTGCCCGAAAACCTTGTTCTCAAATTCATCAACTCTGTTATTTCATCTACATTTTAAGGCTAAGTACTATATATTTCTTCAGTTATTTCTTTATTTTAGGATCAAATTAGTTCACTTGTCTAGAAATCACAAACAAATTTAACTGTATTGTTTTACGAGTAAACAATTTGGAGCCCACCGTGGAGCCTAGACGGCTGTACAATTAAATTGATCCTTGCCTTTTTTACTAATTTACATTGATTGTTTTGTCTTAGAGAAGATCAAAAAAACGGCAGATAACATTATTAACAACACATACAATCCTGAAATTCGAGAGTATCAACCTCATTTCGAGGATTCAATAAGTGACACCCACAACGAGGGGAATGACGCCACGCCAGTACATGACAAGCAATATCCTCAACATGTACGGGAGATAACTCCCGATGATGCTAGTGAGGAGCATGTCGTCGATGCGGTAAGGGTCTTGCAAGAGCAATAGGCGATCATTCTAGGTCATCCCATGCAGCAGGATAAGGTTATGACGGAGCTAAACCAGGCGCTATCGGGGGCTTCGAATAATGCAAACTGGCGAGTTCCAATTCCTCCCGGTGTCCCCGCTAACCAAACAACGCTGAGAGTCAACAATAATACTTCCAAGGGTGAAGTCAGCTCCGACAGGGATAGGGGAAGCGGATTCGGTCTCAACAACGAGAATGATCCGTTCAAGAATGAACTTATAAGGTTTATTAGGGAAGTAAACGCCTGCATGGACAAAATGCCGGGCGCACCACCAATATTGAAAGGCCGGACTCGAAGAAGTATACTCAATTGTCGTATAAGCCGAGCACGACACTAGAACTAATCCCGAAGCGGTTCAAAATGCCTGAAGTGCCAAAGTACGACGGGACATCAAGCTCACAAGAGCATATTACCACCTACACAACAGCGGTAAAAGGAAATGATCTAGCTCCTCATGAAATTGAATCTGTGTTGCTAAAGAAATTTGGAGAGACTCTCACTAGGGCTCCCTAACGTTGTATTCATTTTTATCCGAGAATTCCACAGACTCGTTTGAGATGCTCGCGGATTCTTTCATCAAGGCTCATGTCGGTACCAGAAAGGTACAAGCCTAGAAGGCCGATATATTCAAGATAAGCCAGAGAGAATCCAAATTATTACGATAGCTCGTTAACCGATTCCAAAAGGAAAAAATGTTACTACCGGTTGTCCCGGATGAATGGGAAGCTGAAGCGTTCACCGAAGGATTGAATTCGAGAATTTTAGACGCTTCCCAAAAGCTGAAGGAAAGTCTGCTCGAGTTTCAAGAAATGACTTGGACGGAAGTCCACAATCGGTACGAGCCAAAAATAAGGATCGAATATAATTAGATTGGCTTTGGTAGAGCCAAAGGACGAGAGAAGAACAGAGACAAAACCAAAAATATTATTACAACGTGGATAGAAGGACTTCGAGGGCCCGATTTTTGCCCTACGAGCGGACCAAAGGTCGTGGCAGAGGCTTCCGGACAACAGACAAGTTTGTCGTTGACAGAAGGACCAATCGTGGCCGGAACAACAGATCGCTATAAGATAAAGAAACGTCGGGGTTGCGGGATCCTTCTTATCACAAGTTATCGGAGTATAACTTCAACGTCAATATAGTGCAGTTGGTATCAGCCATGAGAAACGTCAAAGAGGCACGTTTCCCGGGAACTATGAAATCTGATTCCAACTAGAGGGATCCAAACTCTCTTCAAAGTTGTAGACAAAGTCATAGGATAGAATATCTGTGATCACCCAAGGGGTCATTTAATAAAATTAGACTTCGTTCCATGCTTAATAGCCATAAAAAAGACTAAAATTAAATACCTCGATTTGCATGCACAGTCCGGGCGTGAAACCGAAAAACTTTTATGTGAAAATATGAGAAATAGTGATTTTTAGAATTTAAATTTGATAAAAGTTGACTTTGGTCAACGTTTTGAGTAAACAGATTCGGATCCATGTTTCGACGATCCCGGGAGGTTTCCAGTAAAATATGGGACTCGGGCATGTGCACGGGAATGAATTCCGAGGTCCCAAGCCTTAGAAATCAATTTTTGAAAGAAATTGTTTTGCTGAAATGTTTATGAATTAAAGAAAAGAAATAATGCTAAGATTTATTGGTATCGGGTCCGTATTTTGGTTCCGGAGTCTGGTACAACTTTGTTATGATATTTAAAGGTTAACGGTGAAATTTAGTGAAAAACGGAGTTCGATTGACGTGATTCCGACATCCGGTTGAGAAATTATGAACTTTAAGAGTTCTTGTTGAAAACGATGAGTTTTGAGGTTTAATTCATAGATTTACATGTTATATTCATGATTTTGATTGCACGTTCAAGTCTGTATAATGCTTTTAGACTTGCGTGCATGATTGGTTTAGAGCCCCGAGGGCTCGGGTGAGTTTCGGATAGGCCACAGGATGTTTTTCACTTAAGAAAAATTGTTGTTTTTCATTTTCTGGTGTCCAGGTCTTTTGTTCTATGCGATCGCATAGGAATCTCCGCGATCGCATAGTGTAAAGTCTGAGGTCCCTTTTTGTTCTATGCGATCGCATAGCTATATCCGCGATCGCATAGTGTTAATTTGCTGGGGGGTCCCTTTTTGTTCTATGCAATGGCATAGCTATATGCGCGATCGCATAGTGTTAATTTGCTGGGGGTCCCTCTTTGTTCTATGCGATCGCATAGCCATATCCGCGATCGCATAGTGTTAATTTGCTGGGGGTCAACTTTGTTCTATGCGAACTCATAGATTCTTCCGCAATCGCATAGTGTTAAATTGCTGGGGTCAACTTTATTCTATGCGATCACATAGTGTTAATTTCAAGGGTATTTTTTTTATTCTATGCGATCACATCCCTTCTTCCGCGGTCGCATAGAAGGCCCGCCCAGCTAATATAAATACCTTTTAAAAATCGGGCAGAACCCTTTCTTCTCCAAATGTTCGAGGTTCCAGCCCTAAAAACGATTTTTCTTCAACAATCTTCATCCACAAGTCATAGGTAATCAATTCCAAACCTTGTTCTTTCAATTCTTTACTATTTTGCATCACTTTTAAAGCAAAAACAAAGAATTTTCATGGTAAAAAATGAGGGTTCGGGTAGAATTAGGGTGTTTTGTAAAAATTAAATTTTTATATCAAATCAAGGTCGGATTTCAAAACTAATAGCATATTTTGGTTCGTTTGTGAATGGGTAAACGTAATTTGGTCTGAACCCCGAGTTTAGGCCAAGCAGGCTTGGGGTTGGGATTTTACTTTTTTTGAGAAAACTTAGAAAAAATTATATTTTTCAATAATGTTAGTTCCTTTAGCATTAGTTAATGATATTAAGTTAATTGTGTTTAGATTCGAGCAAGTTAGAGGTGAATTCAGAAGGAAAAGAAATAATTGAGGAGTGAGTGGCCTGCGGAATTGAGGTAAGTATTTGGTCTAACTTTGGCTTGAGGGAATAGGACTCTCCACTTGTTTGCTATGTTAAATGCATTGGCGTGGTGTATAGGTGAGGTGACGAGTATCTATGAACCACCCAAATTGTTTGCTAAACATGATCCCATTTCCCGTTCCCCACGTATTTGATCGTTATCTTAATTGTTATAAGTTCATTATTGTTTCTATGACTATTTGGCCTTGTTAATTGGTTGTTAGATATTGATGTGACTATTTGGAAAGAGTATTGGTTGTTTGAGCTGGTTTCCTTGTGTGGTTGAGTGGTTTGGCATTGTTTTCACGAAATAATATTTATATTTTGATATTCTTGTTGGTTTCATGGTTGAGAGGTTATTGATGAAGTTATGAGAAAAATGCAGTTTATTATTTAGAATTGTTGAGACAAAAATATTGTGAAAGGCTTGGCCTGAATTGTGAAATTTATGAATAAATTGATATGATATGTCTGGTGGGGGCGGGTTACACGCCGCAACAAGGAGTGATAAGGGAGGGCATGTGGGATTGGGTTGCACGCTCAACAGGAGTAATAAGGGTGATATATTTAGGGAGGAGCAATAAGTGAGGACATGTGGGAGCGGGTTGCTTGCCGCTACAAGGAGAGATAAGGGAGGACATTTATATTTTAATGATTTTCAAAGAAAATAAAATTTTGAAAAGCTTAAATATTTATTTTACCACTCTTTATAAATTTTTGACACATATTCATTTAAAGTTAAAGATTTGAGATTTGAAAGTTATTGAGAATTGGTTATAGCTGAGACCTGAAAATGGCAGCTGAGTTATTCTAATTTGTTGCAGCATCTATTTAATTATTTATTTAGATTTCCCTTTCTTGCTTTATATTTATTGTCCTTGTTCGTGTAGAATGTGTTATTGTGTTGTTTTATATATTAGTGACACAGATATATGTTGTTAATGCCCCGCCTTAGACTCGTCACTACTTCGCCGAGGTTAGGTTGGGCCCTTACTCAGTACATGGGGTCAATTGTACTGATACTACACTCAACACTCTTTTGTGCAGATCCAGGTACTAACCATCAGTAGAGATATTTAGAGCGGCTATTCATTCGTTCGGAGACACAAGGTATATCTATCGGCGTCCGCAGATCCCGAGAGTCTTCTCCTATTTAATATACGCTCTTTCATTTTGTTCAGAACAATTACATTATTTCTTTCGGCCATTATTTGTAGTATTCTTTAGTAGTTCGTGGATTGTGACACCAGATCCTGGGGTAGTCTTAGAGTTGTTTACATAATTAGTTCGTGATTCGTTTTATTTAAATGGTCATTGTTGTCATTTTATTTTATTTTTGTTGGGAATTGTTTTAATTAGGCTCAATTAAAATTTATTTATTTATGCTCAAGTAATTAATCAAGGAAATCAGTTAATCGACTTCTAACATTGGCTTGCCTAGCAAGTGTGGTGTTAGGCGTCATCACGATCCCTGAGGTTGGGAATTTGGATCATGACAAGTTGGTATCAGAGCACTAGGTTTACTTAGGCCTCATAATCCACGAAAAATCTTAGTAGAGTCTGAAGGATCGGTACAGAGATGTCTGTACTTATCCCTCAGAGGCTATTGAGTTAGGAACAATCTCACTTCTATTCTACTCTATCGTGCGAAATTATTCTACCTTTGACGGTTGAACTTGTCTATTCTTGTCCTCTCACAAATCTCGACAATGTGCAAAGCGTTTGCAACCGGACAAGAGACGAAGCCCCAATGACAGCTACGATTAGGGAAATAGACATAAGCAGATCTCAGACTAAAGCTCGAACATCAACACCTATTGTAAAGTCTCAAATGGATCTAGACGCGGATGTTCTAGCTCATTCAGTACATGTTGGACTAATTCAGATTCCGGATGGATTTATGGTAACTCCAGTGTTACAGGATGCACTAGTCCGTTTAGTGAGGTTGGACAAGTTTACCAAACTATTTCCCCTCCATTTCAGTGGTACATCTTTTGAGGACCCACATGATTTTCTAGACTGCTGCTATGAAATATTTCGGAACATGGGAATAAGTTAGAAGCAATGGGGTTGAATTATATGAGCTGTGAAGTTTAACATTGTGGATTATCAGGCATTGTGACCTATGACTTCGTGCCAAGTGGAGAAGTCCACTGTCAAGGAATAGATTGTGGGGTCAAGTTTTATATCCATTTTGGCTTGAAAGGTATATGGCCTGAGAGTTTTGGCAAGAGATAAAGCTAATAATTGCGGTGTGTATGTCTCCTTAATGACCATATACCTCAGTACCAAAGGATTTATATAAACAACTTTAGATCTACAGAAGGTTTACTCAGTGTAGGAGTCGCGGTTGCGGATTTTGGGGTGCTCCAGAGGAAGTACAGTGGTTGACAAGCTTCTAGACTATATGGTTCGTGCCACAAATTATCTGTATAAAGTTTTACTTGTGGGATCGTTGTGCATCAATAGGAATAAGAGTTACCCAAGGAATAATGAAGAGTACATGGATAAGTGGGGTAGCTCTGGTGTTGAGTCAACATGGTAAAGGAGAAATTGGTCGCCAGTGGTTGAGGCAAGCCTACGAAGAGGACGACCAGCCAGTGCAACATCAACTATTTGACTTAGTTCTCATAAAATGCTTTTGAAAGAATTTTTTTCTCGGACCCTCCATAATGCGGGGTGCATAAGGTTTGAGCGGTTGCGTCAGATCATATGACGGTATTAGAACATGCTACCAGGTTCGATAAGTCAGCCTGTCACACTCCTACTTCGGTTTATCTAGTCAGAAAGCAAGTCCACAGACTTATTAAAGGACTCAAATATGATTGTAAAATTTTGGACGGCTCAGGGCAGGTTGATACTTCATTTCGGCTAGTGGTAGAAATTTTTCTAGACTTGGGAGAGTCATATTTCATCAGAACACTCAAGCTACGTGTCTCATTGCAGTTACAACTCAACTTACATGTCGAAGGTGGAGGTCAGATTCCTAGAGGTGGAGACCTATCCTGCTGGTATATTTTCTATGGTATAGATTAGGTCGCTACATTAAATAGTGTCATTACAAGAACAATCTCTAATTAGTATAAAGTGATGATTTCCTGAACTTAATACGGCTATGCGTATCCAATAAAAATTCTTCTAATATGCTCTACTCTCGGGTGAGCTTCGTAACTCAAAAATTTACTTATGGGAGTACTTTTATTGAGAAATTCTAAGGAGATAACTGTGTCTATCATTACGTGTTGTGATTTTATTTAATGGATAATATTCAAAATAATAAAATGGAAGGTTTTGAGTGGCGATATGCATATTACTTGTGATTCAGAATTGAGGACGAGATCCTCGCATTTTAATATGATTTGAGATGTTTAAATCGGGCTACGAGCCGCGGTGGAAGTTATGTAAGGACGAGGTCCTTGTGATGGAAATTCTTGTGTTTAAATTTTCCCTTGTGAATCAAAATTTTACTATAGCACTGGTAGAGAGTCATGTCTATTAGGCCTATTCAACAATTTATGTATGAAATAATGATAATAATCATAATAATGAATGAATAACTAATAATAAAAGTAATACTAATAACAAGTAAATAAATATATAAAGAAATTAATTAATTAATTAACTATGCATAATTTGCCAAATTCGTGTTATAATTATTGAGCCTTGACCTACGAGGTATGTGCCCGCCCGGGTGGAGTTAAATGAGACACGTTGATTCGGGTATATATTTATGAGGCCTTCGTGAATCGCATTTCGTTATCAGTGTTGTGAAGGTTTGAAAGGAGATTTTTTTCTTTGTTGACGTGAAGAAATTTGATGATTCTGTAAGTGACTGTGAATGACTATTAAGAAACATAATGAGCCGAAAGGATGTTCTATTCGAATGGTCAGGCGAGTGTGGGTTGAACTTTTAGAAACTTAAGATTTGCCTTGACTTCAGCGCCGGTGTTGGTGCTACCATCAGATTCAGGTTCCTTCCCAGTTTATTGTGACGCTTCCCGGGTTGGACTTGGAGTAGTATTGATGCAGGATGGCAGGGTGATTGTGTATGTGTCTTGTCAGTTGAAAGTCCATGAGAAGAATTACCATGTTCATGACTTAGAGATGGCAGCCATTGTTCATACCTTGAAAGGTTGGAGGCACTACCTTTATGGTGTGCAGTGTGAAGTTTTTACAAACCATCGCAGTCTCCAGTACTTATTCAAGCAGAAAGATCTAAATTTGAGGCAGCGGAGATGGTCACAGTTGTTAAAAGATTATGATATCACTATATTGTATCACCAGGGAAGGCCAGTGTGGTGGCCGATGCATTGAGTAGAAAGGCGGTGAGTATGGGCAGTCTTGCATATATTCCAGTTGGCAAGAAGCCGTTGGCTTCAAACATTCAGACTTTGGCTAATCAGTTCGTGAGGTTGGATGTTTCGCCCAGTAGTGTCCTAGCTTGTATCGTTGCTCTGTCTTCTTTAATTGAGCATATCAGAGAGCGGCAGGATGATGACCCGCATTTGATGGTTCTTAGGGACACCGTTCAACACGGTGGTGCCAAGAAGAGTACAGTTGGTGGAGATGGTGTTTTGAGGATGCAAGGTCGTATATGTGTGCCAAACGTTGATGGCCTTCGTGAGTTGATCCTTGAGGAGGCTCACAGCTCCAAGTATTCTATTCACCCAGGTGCAGCAAAAATGTACCAAGATTTGAAACAACATTATTGGTGGAGAAGGATGAAAAAGGACATTGTGGCTTATGTGGCTCGTTGCTTAATTTGTCAGCAGGTAAAGTATGAGCATCAAAGACCTGGTGGTTTGCTTCAGCAGATAGAGATTCCTGAGTGGAAGTGGGAGCGTATCACTATGGACTTCGTTGTTGGACTCCCACGAACTTAGAGGAAATTTGACACAATTTGGATTATTGTGGATAGGATGACTAAATCAGCACAGTTCATTCCTGTAGCATGTACCTACACTTCAGAGAGGTTGGCTGAGATATATATTCGGGAGATAGTGCGCCTCCATGGTGTGCCCGTGTCTATCATTTGTTATCAGGGTACGCAGTTTACTTCGCACTTTTGGAGGGCAGTTCAGTGTGAGTTAGGTATCCGAGTGGAGTTGAGTACAACATTCACCCTCAGACTGGCGGGCAGTCTGAGCGTACTATTCAGATTTTAGAAGATATGCTCCGCGCTTGTGTTATTGACTTTGGAGGTTCTTGGGATCAGTTCTTGCCGTTAGCGGAGCTTGCCTATAATAATAGTTATCAATCGAGCATTCAGATGGCTCGTTACGAGGCGTTATATGGTAGATGGTGTAGATCTCCAGTTGGATGGTTTGAGCCGGGAGAGGCTCGGTTATTGATTACAGACTTAGTTCAGGAGGCCTTAGATAAGGTCAAGATTATTCAGGAGAGACTTCGTGCAGCCTAGTCTAGGCAAAAGAGTTATGCTGATCGAAAGGTCTGTGATGTGGCATTCATGATTGGAAAGTGAGTATTGCTTTGTGTGTCGCCCATGAAGGGTGTTATGAGATTTGGGAAGAAGGGTAAGTTGAACCCTAGGTATATCGGGTCGTTTGAGATTCTTGATAAGGTGGGGGAGGTAGCTTACAGACTTGCATTGCCTCCAGGGTTATCCTCAGTTTATCCGGTATTCCATGTGTCTATGCTCTGGAAATATCATGGTGACCCGTCCCGCGTGTTAGATTTCAGCTTTGTCCAATTGGACAAAGACTTGACTTATGAGGAGGAGTCGGTAGCTATTTTAGACCGGCAGGTTCGCCAATTGAGATCTAAGAGTTATCCTTCAGTTCGAGTGTAGTGGAGAGGCGAGCCCATTGAGGCAGCTACTTGGGAGTCCAAGTCGGACATGCAGAGTAGATACCCACACTTGTTCGCCACTTCAGGTAATTTTCTATGTCTGTTTGAGGACGAACGTGTGTTTTATAGGTGGAGATTGTGATGACCCAAGGGGTCATTTTATAAAATTAGACTCCGTTCCATACTTAATAGCCATAAAAAGACTAAAATTAAATACCTCGATTTGCGTGCGCAGTCCGGGCATTAAACCGAAAAGCTTTTATGTGAAAATATGAGAAATAGTGATTTTTAGAATTTAAATTTGATAAAAGTTGACTTTGGTCAACGTATTGAGTAAACGGACCCGAATCTGTATTCCGATTATCCCAGGAGGCCCGCAGTAAAATGTGGGACTCGGGCGTGTGCCCGGAAATGAATTCCGAGGTCCCCAAGCCTTAGAAATCAATTTTTGTAAGAAATTGTTTTGCTTAAATGTTTATGAATTAAAGAAAAGAAATAATGCTAAAATTTATTGGTATTGGGTCCGTATTTTTGTTGCGGAGCACGGTACATTTTTGTTATGATATTTAAAGGTTAACTGTGAAATTTGGTGAAAAACGGAGTTTGTTTGACGTGATTCGGACATCCAGTTGAGAAATAATAAACTTTAAGAGTTCTTGTTGAAAACGATGAGTTTGAGGTTTAATTCATAGATTTACATGTTATTTTCATGATTGTATCGCACGAGCAAGTTCGTATGATATTTTTAGACTTGCGTGCATGATTGGTTTAAAGCCCGAGGGCTCGGGTGAGTTTCGGATAAGCCACGGGGTGTTTTTCACTTTAAACAAATTGCTGGTTTTTCATTTTCTGGTGTCCAGGTCTTTTGTTCTATGCGATCGCATAGGAATGTCCACGATCGCATAGTGTAAAGTCTGAGGTCCCTTTTTGTTCTATGTGATCGCATAGTGTTAATTTGTTGGGGGTCCCTTTTTGTTCTATGCGATCGCATAGCTATATCCGCGATCGCATAGTGTTAATTTGATGGGGCTCCCTTTCTGTTCTATGCGATCGCATAGCCATATCCGCGATCGCATAGTTTTAATTTGCTGGGCGGTCAACTTTGTTATATGCGATCGCATAGATTCTTCCGCGATCGCATAGTGTTAAATTGTTGGGGTCAACTTTGTTCTATGCGATCGCATAGTGTTAATTTCAGGGGTATTTTTTTTATTCTATGTGATCGCATCCCTTCTTCCGCGATCGCATAGAAGGCCCGCCTAGCTAATATAAATACCTTTAAAAACCGGGCAGAACCCTTTCTTCTCCAAATTTTCGAGGTTTCGGCCCTAAAAACGATTTTTCTTCAACAATCTTCATCCACAAGTCATAGGTAATCAATTCCAAACCTTGTTCTTTCAATTCTTTACCATTTTGCATCACTTTTAAAGCAAATACAAAGAATTTTCATGGTAAAAATTGAGGGTTTGGGTAGAATTAGGGAGTTCTGTAAAAATTAAGTTTTTATATAAAATCAAGGTCGGATTTCAAAACTAATAGCATATTTTGGTTCGTGGGTGAATGGGTAAATGTAATTTGGTCCGAACCCCGAGTTTAGACCAAGCGGGCTTGGGGTCGGGTTTTCAATTTTTTTAGAAAACTTAGGAAAAATTATATTTTTCAATAAAGCTAGTTCCTTTAGCATTAGTTAATGATATTAAGTTAATTGTGATTAGATTCGACCAAGTTAGAGGTGAATTCAAAAGGAAAAGCAATAATTGAGCAGCGAGTAGCCTGTGGAATTGAGGTAAGTGTTTGGTCTAACTTTGGCTTGAGGGAATAAGACTCCCCACTTGTTTGCTATGTGAAATGCATGGGCGTGGTGTATAGGTGAGGTGACGAGTATATATGCACCACCCAAATTGTTTGTTAAACCTGATCCCCTTTCCCGTTCCCCACTTATTTTATCGTTATCTTAATTGTTATATGTTCATTATTGTTTCTATAATTATTTGGCCTTGTTGATTGGTTGTTAGATATTGATGTGACTATTTGGAAAGAGTATTGGTTGTTTGAGCTGGTTTCCTTGTGATACAAAAGTGGTTGAGAGGTTTGGCATTGTTTTTACGAAGTAAATATTCATATTTTGATATTCTTGTTGATTTCATGGTTGAGAGGTTATTGATGAAGTTATGAGAAAAATATAGTTTATTATTTAGAATTGTTGAGACAAAAATATTATGAAAGACTTGGCCTGAATTGTGAAATTTATGAATAAATTGATATGATATGTATGGTGGGAGTGGGTTGCACGCCGCAACAAGGAGTGATAAGGGAGGACATGTGGGTTCGGGTTGCATGCCGCAACAGGAGTAATCAGGGTGATATATTTAGGGAGGAGCAATAAGGGAGGACAGGTGGGAGCGGGTTGCACGCCGCAACAAGGAGTGATAAGGGAGGACATGTGGGTTCGGGTTGCATGCCGCAACAGGAGTAATCAGGGTGATATATTTAGGGAGGAGCAATAAGGGAGGACAGGTGGGAGCGGGTTGCACGCCGCAACAAGGAGCGATAAGGGAGGACATTTGTATTTTATTGGTTTTCAAAGAAAATAAAGTTTTGAAAAGCTTAAATATTTATTTTACCACTCTTTATAAATTTTTGACACCATTTTCATTTAAAGTTAAAGATTTGAGATTTGAAAGTTATTGAGAATTGGTTATAGCTGAGACCTGAAAATGGCAGCTGAGTTATTATAATTTGTTGCAGCATCTATTTAATTATTTGTTAGATTTCCCTTTCTTGATTTATATTTATTGTCTCAGTTATATTTTTCTTGTTCGTGTAGAATTGTGTTATTGTGTTGTTGTAGATATTAGTGACACGGGTATATGTTGTTAATGCCCCGCCTTAGACTCGTCACTACTTCACCGAGGTTAGGCTCGGCACTTACTCAGTACATGGGGTCGGTTGTACTGATACTACACTCTGCTCTCTTTTGTGCAGATCCAGGTACTGGCCATCGGTAGAGATATTTAGAGCGGCTATTCATTCGTTCGGAGACACGAGGTATATCTGCCGGTGTCCGTAGATCCCGAGAGTCTTCTCCTATTTAATATACGCTGTTTCATTTTCTTCAGAACAGTTGCATTATTTCTTTCGGCCATTATTTGTAGTATTCTTTAGTAGTTTGTGGATTGTGACACCAGATCTTGGGGTAGTCTTAGAGTTGTTTACATAATTAGTTCGTGATTTATTTTATTTAAATGGTCATTGTTATCATTTTGTTTTATTTTTGTTGGGAATTGTTTTAATTAGGCTCAATTGAAATTTATTTATTTATGCTCAAGTAATTAATCAAGGAAATCAGTTAATCGACTTCTAACATTGGCTTGCCTAGCAAGTGTGGTGGTAGGCGCCATAACGATCGCTGAGGTTGGGAATTTGGGTCGTGACAATATCATCCTGGGAAGTCCACGGTTACAAGAGATGAAAGTTGTGCCTTCAACGTATCACCAATTGTTGAAATTTCTGATACCCTTGGGGATCAAGAAGATAAGGGGTGATCAAACCGGAATCAAGGGAGCTGAATGTAATTTCGGTCTCCAGTAGCAATTACAGCAACCGGCACCTACCCCCGAACCAGAGGAAGTTAGCGCGAGGACAGAGGAATCAGAACAGTGCCACGTGCCGAGGTATTTCCAAGTTCCATAAGAGAGGACGCAACGAAGTCCACAGGGGAATAAATAGAGCAAGTTGCGTTGTTCGAACAATTCCTAGAAAGGAAATTCCATTTGGGAACAGGACAGCACCCGGAGCTCAGGTATGATTTTATTGAATTTCTTAAAATTAACGCTAATATTTTTTTTGCATGGTCGCACGAGGATATGACAAGTATCCCGACGTAGGTACCCATGCAAAAGTTAATCTTGGATTCAAACATACCTATGGTAAGACAAAAGAAGCGCCTATTGCTAAAGCCATGAATAAATTTGCCAAAGAAAATGTAACCCGCTTACTCAATATCGGTTCAATCCGAAAGGTAAGATATCCGTACTAGCTAGCTAATGTAGTAGTAGTTTCTTAGAAAAAAAATAACTTTTGCATGTGCATAGACTATAAGGATCTTAATAAGGAGTGCCTGAAAGACTCGTTCCCATTGCCAAATATCGATCAAATGATTGATGCCATAGCGGGGCACGAGTTAATGAGTTTCGTCGATGCTTATTATGGGTATAATCAAATCAAGATGAATACAGAGGATCAGGAAAAGACTTCGTTTATAGCGAATTTCGGTATATATTGTTACCATGTGATGCCCTTCGGGTTGAAAAACATCGTAGCCACTTATTAACGGCTCGTGAATAAGATGTTCAAAAACCAAATAGGAAAGACTATAAAAGTATATCTAGATGATATTCTCGTTAAGTCTTTGAATGCAGGTGACCACCTTAAGCATTTACAAGAAACATTCGACATCCTGAGGAACCATAACATGAAACTTAACCCTGAGAAGTGCGCATTCCGGATCAGTTCTGGTAAGCTTTTGGGATTCTTGATCTCACAAAGGGGAATTGAGGTAAACCCCGACAAAATCAAGACCATAGAGAATATCTCGGATAAATTGTCAAACATAAAAGAAGTCCAGAGGCTCACAAGGAGATTAGAAGCTTTGTGCAAGTTCATTTCCCGATCGTCGAAAAAATGTCATCGCTTCTTTGTAGTTCTCAAAAAGAAAAATAATTTCGAATGGAAACCGGAGAGTCAACAAACCTTGAAGGACTTGAAGAAGTACTTGTCAAGCCCTCCATTGCTCTCGAAACCAAAAGAAGGTCAAACATTTCTAGTCTACCTCGCGGTTTTAGAAGTTGCGGTAAGTGCAGTTTTACTCTGAGAGGACGAAGGTACTCACTCTCCCATTTATTACGTTAGCCGAAAATTCTAATGGGAGCAGAAACTCGCTACCCACATTTGTAAAAACTGGACTTAACTCTCGTAGTTGCCACTTGAAAGCTGAGGCCCTACTTCCAATGCCACCCTATTGATGTGGTGACTACTTTCCCCTTGCGGAACATCCTCCATAAACACGAGCTCTCGGGTAGGGCCAAATGGGCCGTCAAAATGAGTGAATTTGACATAGAAGATAAACTGAGGACTGCAATTAAGTCGCCAGTCTTTGCTGACTTCGTGGCTGATTTCAGTCCGGGACTATTGCATCTAGCAACCAAGGAGGCAATAATGGTGTCGGAATCGACATCGGGATTTTGGACCTTATTTAAGGACTGAGCTTCCAATGTAAAAGGGTCTGGACTCGAAATACTCTTAATCACGTCTTCGAGGGAAATCTTAATACAAGCCATCAGAATGATCTGTGTAACTAACAATGAATCAGAGTACAAAGCATTGATTGCAGGTCTCAAATTGGCCTGGGGACTTGACTCTGAGGTCATCAAAATCAAATGTGATTCGTAAGGTGGTATATCAGGCCTACGGGATCTTTGACACCAAAGAGGAAAGTAAGAAATAATATGTGGTAAAGGTCCAGGATCTGTTGGAACGATTCCGGGAGTGGTCATTACTCATTTCCCGAGGGAGGATAACACGGAAGCATATGCATTGGAAAACTTGGCTCAATGACTGAAATAAGGGACGGTACTACAACTGATGAATTCAGTCCTGGATACAGATTGTTACTATGAGGTGAATTCAACTAGTTTGGTCTGGGACTGGAGAAAAGAAATAATCGACTATCTCGAGCACGAGAAGTTGCTTGAAAACCCCAAAGAATCACGGGCATTACGCGCCAAAGCTGAACGTTATAGCTTCAAGAAAGGCCAATTTTACAGAAAATCCTTCCAAGGCCCGTTGGCCCGGTGCTTAGGAGCGTCAGAAGATAATTATGTCATGAGAGAGGTCCATGAAGGGATATGCGGCAACCACTCGGGCGCAGATTCTTTGGTGCTAAAATTAGTTCGGGCAGGATATCACTAGCCCCGCATGGAACAAGACTACTTTGTGCAAAAATGTGATAAGTACCAACACTACGCATCACTAGTAATAAACCGGTAGAACCCTTACATTATATTCTGTCCCCATGGTCATTTATGAAATAGGGGAAGGACATCGCCAAACCGTTGTCATCTGCTCTTAGAAAGGTAAGGTTTCTTTTAATTCAGACTGACTATTTTTCTAAATGGGTGGAAGCAAGTCCTTATAAGAAGATCAGAGAACGCGAAGTGGTCAAATTCCTGTGGGAAAATATAATTTGCAAGTTCAGAATACCAAAAGAGATAGCATGTGACAATGTGCCGCAATTTATCGGTGCAAAAATTACAAAGTTCCTTGAAGTTTTGAAGATAAAGAGGATCACCTCTTCACCTTATCATCCGAGCGCAAACAGTTAAGCGGATTCAAAAAACAAAGTTATTATTCAAAACCTCAAGAAAAGGTTGGAAGTGGCAAACGGCAATTGGCCCGAAGAATTACCCGGAGTTCTATGGGCCTACCGAACAACGGCCAAATCAAGCACATGAGAGACTCCTTTTTCCCTTGTGTACGACGCAGAAGCTCTAATCCCCGTGGAAGTAGGGGAACCCACCTTGAGATATTTCCAGGAAGATGAAGAATCAAATAAGAAAGCAATGTTAATCAACTTGGAGTTGCTCGAGGAATGCAGGGACTTGGCGCGTGTAAGAATGGAAGTTCAAAAGTAGAGAATGGAGCGATATTATAATCAGAGAGCCAATTTCCTTTATTTCAAAGTAGGAGATTTGGTTCTGAGGAAAGTAACTCAAAATACCCTGGAGCTCTACGCGGGGAAGCCGGGTCCAACGTGGGAAGGTCCCTACCGCATCAACTATCACTGGGAAAGGTCGTACGAGTTGGAGAACCGAAATGGAGATAAATTGCCTAGCAACTCGAATGTGCCACACCTCAAAAGATATTATTCCTAATGAACATTATCCAAGCGGAAAGTATGTGTTTTCCTTCGTTTAGTTTACTCATGCATTGCAAACTCGAGCTATTTATGTTTGAAATCATAAAGACCTCAAAGAGGAACCCCTCGATATATAGGCTAAGACCATCGCACTCGGTGACTAACATTTCGAACAAGTGCAAAATGTTATCAGGAAACAAGTCCAAGAGAGATACCCGAAGGCTACGGCCATATTAAAGACTACTATCACATAATAGGCTACGGCCGAAAAAATGCGGCTCGGAGACGTCCGACTTCCGCCATAAACTAAAGGCCTTCAAATACTTTGAAAAACTGGTTAAATAAGGCTACCCTCGGCAAAGAAAATAAAAAAAGGCTTCGATAAAATCAACCCTCGAATAATTTAAAGGCTTCGATAATATTAGCCTTCGAAAAAACTTCAAGAGGTATCAAATTATCTTAACATGAACGAGTTAAGAAAAAGTAGGGTTCCGATCATTGGACCCTCGAAAAACCCAATGGGTACAAAAAAAACACATGTTAAGGCATAAAGAAATTTTCACGAGGTCTTTTAGCCGAAAAGGGAAAAATGATGGCCATTTTTAGGGCCGAATTGGCCCAATTTAAAGAGCCTAAGGGCCGATCTAAAAAGCCTAAGGGCCGATCTAAGAAGCCTAAGGGCCAATATAAAGAGCCTAAGGTCCGATCTAATAAGCTTAAGGGACAATACAATTAGAGTTCGAGACCTCGCTCTCACTCGATTCGAACCCAAGGGTTCAGTTATTTCGAGCTCAAACAAATGTTAACTACAGCTCGAAGATTCACCTAAAGGGTTAGTGGTGGGCTCGAAATACTTAACAATCATTTGATGAAAACCTAAGGGTTCACTTTATCCTAAAACTCAAGATTCATTCGAACTCGGTTATTAAAGATAACTCATCGGTCAGTTCGATCGAGTCACCCCCGAGATACTGTCTCGAACGAGTTTCGAACTCGGGGACTTGCCCTAATAAAAATGAGAAGCTTAGGGGTTTATTTCAATCATAAGTTGAACTACAACAATACAAAAAATTTCAATGAAGGCTAATAAACATACGAAGGCATGAAAAAAGTAATTTGTGAAGGCCATATCCTTGACCTTGCTTGAAAAGAACATGATCAGGTTGACGATGCACCAGAATGAGAGATAGATTTGATCGATGGTTACTCGGTACTGGCGGCAGAAGTCGAGTATGACCGGGTCCACAAGACCAAGACCTAGAGTGAAAGGATAGGTATATACACTAAGATACCCTTTTACATAAGTGGTGATATCCTCCTCGGGAGAAGGAACCACCACTTCCATATTTTTCCAACCACAGTCCTCCTTCACCCTCTCGAGGTCACCTTCTGATATTGAGCAGATGTATCGGGACATGGGTTCAAAGCGATCTGGGACTGAGGAGGGCCTTTCGACTTTGAATTCGGGAGTTAATTCAATTGGCCCCGAGACACATTCCTCGATAAAAGGTTCCACCGCCGTCTTATCGCCGGCCGGCCGGGAAGAAAAAGATGAAGCTTTCTCTTTTTACGGCACTGTTTTAGAGGTTTTTGCCATTTGTGTATGTAAAGGAAGTATAAAGAATGTGTAAAACTGGTGGCTCCGGTGAAAACAACGGTGGTGTAATAAGAGGCGATGAGAGAAAGATAAGAAGGATTCAGTACTCAAGAGTTTATGATCAAATCAAACTAAATTTTGAATCAACTGAAGAAGTGGTATTTATCGATTTAAAACGACGGTTTCGTATCACTAGTGGCCGACCGACGACTAACACATGTACCTACCTGGGGCCGAGCCTGAGCGACTACTAATCCAGTGAACAATTGTACTTCATTCTGCATATCCATATCCTCATCATGAGCAACGGGTGGAGGAACTGGAGGTACGTGGTTCCTCCTCGGGTGCTGGCGGAGTCATAGAACTATGCGACGGTGTCACACTTCCCTTCGGGGCCTTACTGTGGCCCACACTAGCCACAGGTGCTCTACTCATGCCCTTATCAGCCACTATTTTACCCTTGTCACGACCCCAACTTACCTTCATAGGATGTGGTGATGGCACCTAGTCTCTAAGACTAGGTAAGCGTAACACATGCTGATTTAATAAAAGAATTAAACTATTCATTCATCAATCATAAACTATTAAATGACATACATATCGGCAAGTGGCTAATAGTTATACATTTCACAAAACCGGTAGTGCAGAGCCATAAGCACTACTAAAACATACTAGAATTTCTAAATACAATATTGTTTTGAATTATAATTTAACAGTAGCATAATGAAGTAAGATGGTGATTCCGAGGCCTGCGAATGTCAAGCACGTATACCTGGAAACCTCCTGTCGCGCAGCCACAACTCTCTACAAACCAATCATAATACCTGGATTTGCATAATAATGTGCAGAAGCATAGCATGGGTACACCACAACGGTACCCAGTAAGTATCAAGTCTAACCTCGATAGAGTAGTGACGAGGCCAGGTTAGGACACCTACTAGACATAGAAATCTTTTCAAAATATACACAAGCTAACAATGGAGAGAACATCAATGTAAGACTAACGACGGGAAAAACTGTTGATATACAACCAACATTGAAGTAATAGAAACATAAACGGAAACAAGTAGTAAACGAGTAATAAAGAAACAACATATTCAAAACACCGATGAGATGTAAATCAACTCAAATAAGGGGAAAACGGATGAAAAATCAAATAATCGAATTGTTCCCAATGCATGGACTTACAACAAGAATTACCCCAAGGCACCACACCGCATAAACCACAAGTCATATACCACAATTTCTAAATCCTACACATATGACACCTCACACCCACAATAACAATCACCTTCGTACGGCAAAGCCCACGTGCCATCATGTACTTTGCAACCGTTACACATATTAATTTTGATGAACGAAAAATATATTTTTCCACCATAAAACATAATAACAATCTTGAATAAAGTAGGGTGTCAAATGAAATGATGAGTTTATTTTAGAAATCAAGTAAAGTAAAATAATATACAATTTATACGAAACAAATTATAAGATGGGTTTAGTTTAGAAATCAATACAATTGAGTAAAAGTATCATTTTTAAACAAAGAAAAATATAAGTTAAACTAACGAATTAACTATAGAATTTGTTAAATAAAAACATGATAACAATTTTAAGTAAGGTAAACATCTAACAGGGTTATGAGTATAATTTGAGAACCCAATTATAGTGAAAGTGCGATAAAAATTTAGAATAATAAGGCACCAAGTGAGATAACAAGTCTTATCTTAAGAGGCACATAGAATAAAGCATGTTAATAATTCTTTTATTTAAACCATTATGTTACCAACAATTCAACATGAAATTATATAGTGACTTCACGCAATTAAATTCACATTGACAATCAATTCATCATGTTATAACGGAGGCACAGATTGGCATGTTAAAGCAACACAACAAGTCACATAGAATGCATGAGTCACACAAGAAACGACAATCGTTCCAACACCAAGATAACAACGAATAACAAAACACAATCAAAATGCGGATGAATTATTGAAGAAAGAAAAATGACCGTTCAAATCAACAAATTGCTCCAACTTGGAATGTACAATAAAAATCACAACCGAGATACCGCCTCATATTCACATTTCATAATTTCTATCACAATATTTTCTTATATCACCGCGTGAGCCTTACATTTTATTTTTTGAAAATTATTTTTCCCAAAATAGCTACACGCGTTTTAGCCCACCTTATCTAACCGTGTGGCTTCAAGTAGTTCCCCTACTAGCAACACGTGTATCAAGCACAACTTATCTCACAACATGTGTATCAACCGCTAGCCTTATACCACTGCATGTGTACCAATACCACAATACAATCACAAATCGCACCACAAGTGCCCATATGCCACAACTTGCCACAAAGGCAACAACATCAATGTTTCTACAACAAATAGCTCATGGCTCAATCACAATGTGTACAAGAATTTCAACATTAACAAAATGAACGAGAAGGCTCAACAAAGAAAGGTATCTCAAAAATTAACAACTTCGCCTCAATGTGATAACGGCTATTACAACTTCAACACCCATAACTCAACAAGATTATTCCACGAAATAACAACATCAATTAAAAGTGATTCAACAATTAAGAGGTAACAGAACAATAAGGAAGTCAATAACTTCAACTAAAGAATATAGGAGAAAAATAACAAGAGGAAGAAAAAATGCTAACAACGTCAAATAGATCATGTAAGAATAGATTAACACAGGTATAACATGTTATGACAATTCAATTAAAGGCATAAAAAGAGTATAGATAATCTAAACCGGTCGAATACCACATATAGCCCATGTACCCGCTCGTCACCTTGTGTATATGTCCTTCACATAACACAAATATCACAATCAATCCAAATCCTAAGGGGTAGTTTCCCCCACACAAAGTTAGGCAAGATCCTTACCTCAAAGAAGCTAACTGATAAACTACAATGACCTTCTCGTGTGACATCTCAAATCTAGAAAAAATAACTTTATATCATAAATAAAAATCATAGGAAGTAATTCTGAATAATAAATCTTCGATCTTTAATGAAAACTAAAAAGTAAACTCAAAAAGTCAACCCCGGGCCCGCACCTCAAAACCCGTCAAAATTCACAAAACTTGAACACCCATTCTCATGTCCAACTATACCAAAATTATTCAATTCCGGCATCAAATCGGCCTTCAAATCCTCATTTTACATTTTTGAAAATTTTTACAAAATTCTTGTTTCCTCCAATTCAAATCACTAATTTAATGTTAAAAACAAAGATAGAATAATGTAATATAATACAATCCGGATAAGGAACACTTACCCCAAACTAACACGTGAAAATCCCCTCCACAATTGCCCAAATCCAAGCTCTCTAACTCAAAATTTAATAAAAATATCAAAAGCCCTCGAAATAGAGTACTTTATATTCTGCCCAGACATTCGCACATTGCCAACGCGGAATTACACATGCGATCGTGAAGAAGACCTAAACAACTTACGCCGAACATGCCTAAATAACTCAGAATGACCTCAAATTTTGAATACCAGTCACAAATCATCATACAAACCTATTCTAAGGCTCAGAATCTCAAACGGATATCGATAACAGCAAAGTCAACCCTGGGTCAAACCTATGAACTTTTAAACATTCAAATTTTTAATTTTTTTCAAATCAACATAGGAATCTCCGACTCCAAATTCGGACATATGCCTAAGTCCAAAATCACCATCCGAACCTAATGGAACCATCAAAATACCGTTCCGGGATCATGTACAAAGAAGTCAAACCTCGGCCAACAAGGCCTCCTGATGGCCCAACAACCTAGCCTCCCCAGACTCAAACCAACCAATCGGAGAATGACATCACCTCCCATATAAGGCCTAATGAGGAGCCATATGTATACTCGACTGATAGTTATTGTTGTTGTAAGCAAATTCTACTAACGGTTGAAGTTGATCCTACTGGCCCCCAAAATGAGTGCACGGGCTCATAACATGTTTTCCAATATCTGAATAGTTCGTTCAGATTTCCTGTCCATATGGGATAAAATGACGTAAACAGCTCGATTTGTGTGCCCAAATCACACTACACGACACTCCAAAAATATAATGTAAACGGCGTGCTTCGATCCGAGATAATAGCCACTAGCACACCATGAAGGCGAACAATCTCACGAAGATAAATCTGAGACATCTGCTCTAAAGAGTAGGTAGTCATGACTGGAAGAAAATGTCCAGACTTGGTCAGTATTTTCACAATGAGCCACACATCGTCAAATATCCTCAAGGTCCATGGCAAACCAACCAAAAAATCCATAGTGATGCGCTTCCACTTCCACTCCGTAATATCTAGCCTCTGAAGCAAACCACCAGTCTCTGATGTTCATACTTAACTTGCTGATAGTTAAATTACCGAGCCACATACTCCACAATATCTTTCTTCATTCATATCCACGAGTAATGTTGCTTCAAATCATGGTACATCTTCATGATACTCGAATGAATGGGATACTGCAAACTATGGGCCTCCTCAAGAATCAGCTCCCACAACCCAACCACATTCGGCGCACAATTCCGGGCCTGAAGCCTCAACACCGAATCATGACCAATAGTCACTTCATTGTCATCACCACACTACACCGTTTCCTTAAGGAAAAACAAGTAGGGATCATCATATTGGCGCATATTGATGTGCTCAAACAAAGACGACTATGACACAACACAAGCAAGAACCCAGCTAGGATCTAAACATCCAACCTCACGAACCTGTTGGTCAGGGCCTGAACATCCAAAGCTAATGGTCTCTCCCTAACTGGAATAAAAACAAGACTCCCTATAATCTTAGCCTTCCCACTCAAAGCGTCGGCCACCACATTGACCTTCTTGGATGATAAAGAATGGTGATGTCATAGTCCTTTAGTAACTCTAACAACCTTCGTTGCCTCAAGTTCAGATCCTTTTGTTTTAATAGGTGCTGAAGACTCATGTGATCCGTGCACACCTCACAAGACACACTATAAAAATAGTGCCTCCAAATCATGAGCGCATGAACAATGGTTGCTACTCCAAATTGTGCATTGGGTAGTTCTTCCCATGGGGCTGACGTGAAGCATAAGTGATCACCCTACCATCCCACATCAATATACACCCAATGCGAACCCGTGAAGCATCGCAATGGACTGTATATAAACCCGATGCCGAAGTCAAAACCAGAATTGGAGATGTAGTCGAGGTAGTCTTGAGCTTCTGAAAACTCTCTTCACACTTGTCAAACCACCTGAATGGGGCATCCTTCTAAGTCAACATAATCAAAAAAGCTGCAATGAATGAAAAACCCTCCACGGAGCGGCGATAATAACCAGCCAAGCCTAGAAAACTCTATATCTCTATAGTGGTAGAAGGCCTGGGCCAACTCTGAACTGCTTCAATCTTCTTTGGATCCATCTTAATCCCCTCATTGGACACCACGTGACCCTGAAATGCCACTAAGTCTAACCAAACTCACACTTGAAGAATTTAGCAGATAGCTTCATCGCCCTCAAAGTCTGGAGCATGATCCTCAAGTGATGCTCATGCTCCTATCGGCTGAGAAAATACACCAATATATCATCAATAAATACAGTTACGAAGGAATTAGGATACGGCTGAAACACATTGTTCATCTAGTGAATGAAAGCTTTTGGGGCATTAGTCAGCCCAAAAAACATCACCAAGAACTCATAGTGACTATAACGGGTCCTAAAAGTCGTCTTCGAAATATCTAAAGCACAGATCTTCAACTGATTGTACCCGGATCTCAAGTTAATCTTCGAGAATACCCTAACACCCTGAAGGTGATCGAATAAATCATAATATGCGATAGTAGGTACTTTTTCTTGAAAATAACCTTGTTTAAGTGCATGTATTAAAACATCCTCATAGAGTTATCTTTCTTCTTCACAAATAGAACTAGAGAACCCCAAGATGAAACACTCAATCTGATGAAACCCTTATCAAGTAACCCATGAAGATGTTCCTTCATTTCTTTTAACACCATTGGTGCCATGTGATATGGTATAATAGTTATAGACTGAGCGTCCGACACAAGATTAGTACCAAAATCAATATCCCTATAGGGTGGCATGCCCCGTAGGTCTGCTGGAAACACATATGGAAACTCATTCATTATCGAAACTGACTCAACGGTACGAGTATCAGCACTAACATCCCTTACAAAGGCTAAATATGGCAAGCACCCTTTCTCAACCATCCCCCGTGCTTTCAGAAAAGACACCACCCTACAAGGAACATGACCAAATGAACCTCTCCCATCCAACCTCGGCAACCCCGGCATAGACAACGTTACGATCTTAGCATGACAATCAAGAGTAGCATGATATGGTGACAACTAATCCATGCCCAAAATAACATCAAAATCTATCATAGTGAGTAATAGAAGATCAACCCTAGTCTCATAGTCCTCAATGGTGACCAAACAAGAGTGATGGACACGATCCACCATAATAAAATTCCAATGGGTGTGGAAACATAAATAGGAGTACCAGAGAATCACAAGACATATCCAAATATGAAGCAAAATAGGATAAAGGATAACGCATACGAATAAGTAAGGCCTGGATCAAATAAAACTGATGTATCTCTATGACAGACCGGAACAATACCTATAATAGCGGCATCTGATGCAACTGCCTCAGTCCTACCAGGAAAAGCATAACAACATGCCTGGCCTTCCCCACTAGGACGTCCTCCACCCCTAGTTGGCAGAATAGGTGGAGCGGCAACTGGAGCAGGAACCATAGTTTAAGTACCCTGCTGAGGTTCACCCCTCGAATTCTAGGACAATCTCTCATAATGTGCCTAGTATAACCACACTTAAATAACCGCTCTACAGGCGTGGCTGCTTGGACTACTGGTGTGACTAATGTAGGAGTCCAGTGTAGAAGGTGCATTTAAAGATGGTTGTCCGGTAAGAGTACCCTGGGGTCACTGGCTAGCTGAAGCACTACGGGTAACATGTCGATCTAAATTGGTTGGCTGATATAACCTCTGCCATGATGGAGCTTTCCCCCAGAGTAGGAGCCCCAAAATCTTCCAAAACCATGAGGCTTCTCACCTTCCCTTGTGATGACCCAAAAGGTCATCCTAAGTAATTCCAGCTAAATCTGTATTCCAAGGCAACGAAAGCCTCTGTTAATCTCACCTCGATATGCGTGCGCGGCCCGGGCAGGTAGCCAGGAAGCTTTCATGTGAAAATTTTATAAAAATGGGATTTTGAATTGAATAATTGAATAAAGTTGACTTTGGTCAACATTTTTGGTAAACGGATCCGGACCCGTGATGTGACGGTCCCATTGGGTCCGTAGGAAAATATGGGACTTGGGCGTATGCCCGGAATCAAATTTCCGAGGCCCCAAGCTCGGGAAATGAATTTTTAAAGAAAATTGTTATCTGAAAATAATAAAGGAATGTGAAAGTGAATAATTTTGTGAAAACCTTGTTATCCGGCCCGTGTTATGGTTCCGGAGCCCGGAACAGGTTTATTATACGTTGTTTGTCCTATCTGTGAGATTTGGTGTAAAACGGGTTTGATTTGATTGGTTTCGGATCCAAGTGAGGAAAATGGAGTTAATGAACTTGTGGGATTTCTAAAGGGTTTGAAATGTGGCTTGAGAGGTGATTTTATGTTCCCGAGGTCCAAATGAAATTCCGAGACCGGGAATAGTTCAGTTGTATCGTTCATAACTTATCTGCAAAATTTGAAGTCATTCCGAGAGGTTTAGGCCGGTTCGGCACGTCGAAGTGAATTCTATAATTTCAAGGTTCTTAAGTTTTGAATTCAGGGGTTTTGGGGGGTGATTTTGAGTTATAGCATTGTATTGAGTGTTCCGGGAGCTCCAGTGAGTCCGTTTAATGATTTGGGACTTGTTGGTATTTTTGGACGGGGGCTCGGGTGGGCCCAGGTGCCTCCCGGACCCCGCGCGGGCCAAAAACCAGAAAAACCCACTGCTGGTGCATAGCAGCTGGTGTGACCGCAGGTGCGGGACCGCCCCTACGGTCCCAGCTTCGCAGGTGCGATCCTCATCCCCTTGCCCAAAGTCCGCAGGCGCGAGACTCAGGCCGCAGGCGCGTGACCGCAGGTGCGGTCCAGACCATCGCAGGTGCGACCTTTCCGCAGGGGCGACCAAAATTCCGCAGGAGCGGGACCGCTGGTGCGGCTCCCAACCCCGCAGGTGCGAGCCCAGGGTCCCAGACCCTTTTCTGCAATTGCGATCATTATCTCGCAGGTGCGGAAACCCCTGTTGGCAAGCCTCTTAAATACTCCAAAATTTCGAGTTCTTCATTTTCACCCATCTCCAACCACCATTAGAGAACAATCAAGCTTTGGCATCGCCTTCCACGACCACCCACTGTAAGATGTAAGTAAAACCCCATAAAACTTCTAATTTTAACAATAATTCCTAGCTTAATTCACTACTAAATCACCTAAAATCATAGAATTAGGTAGTAAACTTTAGGGTTCTTAGGAATTTCGTGATTTTCCATGTTAGGCCATAAATTCTTGAATAAATTACATAACTTCGATCCTTAGACTCCGGGTAATTGATTCCTTCATGAATTTTCGAAAATCTAAACGTGTGGGCCCGGGGTCGAATTTTAGTATTCTTGGAAGAATAGTAGGAAATGCATAACTTGGCTTAGAAATTGATTTATTGGGTACTTATTGATGTTAATAAATCCATTATGTCTAGATATCCCCGATTCGGAGTTGGATTCGAGAGGAAAGGCTGTGATTGAGGCTTGACTTGCATTGTCTTGGGAGCCGAGGTAAGTGTTTGGCTTAACCTCAGCTTGAGGGATTAGGTATAGAGTCTTATTTGCTATGTGCAACTCATGTCCAACGTATAGGCGTGGTGACGAGTGCCTATGCGTTGCGGTCAAGTATGCCCGTGAGTCAATTGTGATGAAATTTGCTATGTTCTTAATATTCCCCGCACTATGAGTAAATTATGAATTAAAAGTGATACTTGATGTTGTTTCATGACGTGGAGAGTTATTGAGTTATTTGTTCCAGTTGAGGCTTACACTGTTGAAATTGTATTACTGATGCGAGGTTGGTTATAGCTGAGACCCTTGTCGGGCATTTGTGATGTTGTAAATGATGATTTCTCCTTGCCGGGACAATAGAATTGTATTGAATATTTCCAAGTACTTTAGACTTGGTGATGTTGAATTTCATATTAGTGTTGCCTTGTGTTTTATTATTGTCGCACGAGGGGACATGCCGTGTTGACTGAGTGTTATTATATATGCACGAGGGGACATTCTGTGCCGAGTGATTGTGAGGTTATGCACGAGGGGATATTCCGTGCCGTGTGTGATTATATATGCACGAGGGTACATTCCGTGCCGAGTGATTGTGAGGTTATGCATGAGGGGACATTCCGTGCTGAGTGTTATTATTTATGCACGAGTGGAAATTCTGTGCCGAGTGATTGTGAGGTTATGCACGAGGGAACATTCTATGCCGAGTGACTGTGAGGTTATGCACGAGGGGAGATGCCATGCCTTTCCTGTTCATTATTGAGAAGCTATATTTCTGCCTTGTCTTTACGTTTCATTTATTACCTTTTACAGCTGAGCTAGCATACTGTTACCCTATCTCCCCAGCATGTTCTCCCTGTATCTGTCTTACTTGCTTATTTCTGTTTCCATTTTTCCTGCTATTATATATAATTGTACAGGTACATGTGTTGTGTTGGTCCTAGCCTCGTCACTACTTCGCCGCGTTTAGGCTCGACACTTACTCAGTACATGGGGTCGGCTGTACTGATGCTACACCTGCACTTATTTATGTTGTGCAGACTATGCAGCCGGACCTGGAGATCACTGACGATCGGAGCATCTCATTCAGTCACACAGGAGACTCGAGGTAGACCCGCAGACGTTCGTGGGCCTTGACGTCACCTTCTACTTTCCACTTTCAGCTCTGTCTTACTTTGTATTTCAAAGACAGTCTTATGTACTTATTTCAGACCTTTTGTTTGTAGTAATCTCTTAGATAGTCCGTGAGTATGTGACACTAGTTCTGGGATTTGTTTATGGGTTTCATATAGAAAGTGCTATGTTGTATTTTGGTTATTTTGTTAAACTTCATGTGGTGGGCCATCGAAGCCTTAGTTATCTGGTTCGTATTTGTTGTTAATGAGTTTTATTCAGT